>JAFFZH010014465.1:33715-44634 GCA_018420115.1 Euura saliciscinereae
GCAATTATCACGATAACCCACTTGAAAGTGCATTGGCACGAACGGCTACCGGGCGTTTCAGGAGGATTGAGAAGTGGGGGACAAGGAGATAGTGTTTGATCAATGAGCGATGGGCTCCATTCGCTGCACCATAGTATCTGATGCCGTTGGTATCCTGGATAATGGGGTGGATCTACACCAGGAAAATAAAGCCGACGTTCCAAGGCACCGCTTCAGATTTTCCGACAAAAAAAAGAGGCACGGTGGAAATAGATCAGATTTTTTAGCCAAAACCTCTAGAAATTTATTAGTAAAAATAATCTTCCTGGAATTTTGTTTTCAGTAGTATTTAGGGTCACTGATCCGGAATTCGGAGTCAGATTCCAAAAATTCTAAACAGTGGATCGAATATAGTGAAAATAATGACCATTTTTCTATAATAAAACCTTTAAAAATCTATAAAAAGATGTAAATCTTCCTAAAACTTGGTGCTTGAGGTCCCTGAACCCGGATTCGAAGTCAGATTTCGAAAATTTTGAACAACAGATCAAATAGATGGCAAAGAATATGCAAAAAAGCGCCAATTTTTGTAAAAAAAAAACCTCAACAAAACTGTAAAAAGGTAAAAAAAAATTCAAAGAATGTGATTCTCGGGGGTTTTTGGGATCGCTGAATCGAAATTAAAATTCATATTTCGAAAATTCTGAACAGCGGATCAAATAGGATGAAAAATGGGCAGAAAATTACGATTTTTCTCTAGTAATTTACTGAAGGGAAGTTTTTGAAATCTCTAGTTCCGGGGCTAAGGTTTATTTCCAAAAATCTGACCTAATATGGCTGCCAAATGACGTCATAAGGATGTTCAGCTTGAATCTACACTAAATTCTGATGGCAACATTATCATTTTTTTTTTACTTTCTACAGAACATTTCATCCACCATTGTGAATTTCTGGAATCTGACTTCAAATTCGGGATCAATGCCCCAAAAAAACCTTCGAAATCCGTATTTCAAGGAAATCGACTTCATTTTACAGATTTGCGGAGGCTTGGACCAACAAAAAAAATCGTATTCTTTTCCACCGTGCGAAGCGATCGCTTCTACTTTCTATGATTGTCAATTTATTCTTCAGGCAATCAAATCACCGCTTCTGCGATAAAAACCTGATGAGTTTTGAACAAAAGCAAGAGGATCCATCCGTAGTGAAAATGTTCATCAAGATACTTTCGGACTGTTATTTTCTTTTTATCTTGTCTTCCGATCTTCCGCGTCTATCACTCGACGAGCTTTATTGAGTTTCTCGTTTATTTGACATTTCTTTTAACGACAGGACTTCGACGAGCTTCTTGCAGACCGTGACCCCAACGCCGAGAAAAAAAAAATCAAATTAGACTCCGAATCTACGTCGTCAGCCTCTTACATTTTCAGACTATAGATTTTTAATAACAGTTTTGAACAACCTAATGCAGAGTCTCGAGAGGGTCTCAGACCCCGCTCAACAATATAGCCTTCGCCATTATCGCGTAATTACCTAACGACATTTGTGGCTCCGTGTAAACACCTTTTACGATCACTTATATACCTCAGGCTTCGCCATCTCGTGTCAAGGAGAAAATTTAAATCGTCAATCGAGCCGGGATATTCAGCTCATCGGACAATCAAATATTCTTTGCGAGAGGTATATTTTCTCGCGAAATAGTTGGCGAGACAGTAAGCTCGTGAAAACATAGTGAAATGGATGGGACACCATGATTATTATGAAGCGATTGTTTCGCAAAAGAAGAGCAAAAGAGGAAATATTGCTTGAATTTAGTTTTTTCATCATATCTCGACAACTGTTGATCCTATCGTCACAAAGGTTATTATAAAAAATGAAGTTCATTGGATTATTTACAATAAAGGTTCAATACATTTTTCCACATCTTCAATAGTTCTTGTGTAATACAGGGCTGAAGGTATCGATATTTGTATAGAACCTTGTCAGAATTATGTACGTTTTCGCTCATGTATTAGAGAAAAACTATTAAAGATACGACAAAAATATATTGAACATTTTTTGTAGAGAATTTAATAAGCTTCATTTTTTATAATAACCTCCGTGACGATAGAATCAACAGTTGTCGAGGTATGCTGAAAAAACTGAATTTGAGCACCTTCGATTCAAGATGGTCGATCAATCCGTCCAGTTACAGGTCAGGATTTTTAGTCTGTTCAATAATATGCCGATATGATGATCTCTAGCTTTCCCAATCAATTTTTCTAATCACTACATTTTGATCTCATTAATCGACCTGACTATTATAAAAAAAAACTATAAAGTCTGAATTTTGAAAAACAAATATCACCAGAATATAATTGTTTAATATTCTTGTTTCTGTAGTTGGAGAATTCGTTACCTTAATTAGTGTATTTGCAGCAGTGCAAGAACAAAAAAAAAAGTTGTTGCAAACTTAACTGCTCTTAGCTTCCGCCTCGACGATTTAATTATAGTTCCAAAAGTAAATTCGCGATCAAGCTACAAGACAAATGATGCAATATTTTGCATTGCGTGTATGATATTCGTAGACGTTGGGTTCTAGGTGGTAGGTGAGTGAAGAAATTCATCCGTAGACGTTAATAAAACGTGAGTAATTAAATTCGACAGCAATTAGAATGTTCGGATGAGATTAAAGTCGAGGCTGCAGAAGCTAGAGCTCCTCCAGGGATCTGGTGGCTGTATACTCTGAAGCCTGGGAAGTGGGCTCCCCGAGAACGAACTACGACACCATGATAAAACGCCCCAAGCGGAAATGATAATGAATCTTATCGCTGCTCTCGAACTTCGCCAACCATCTCTTCCGCCTCATCTCGTCGCTGATGATATTACCTCGAATTTCCGTCAAATTACTAAATTTCAACCCAAACCTGCAACCGAAAGGAAAAATTTTCTTCATTTTGAAACTCTTCCTGTTTTTTTTTTTGGCTCTTCGATCCTTCGAAATATATTGATTATTCAAATTTTCGCGCGTTTTCGTCATTTTGTTGCGAGCTTTAAAGAACCAATCAAAAGTATGCAGCGATTGTCTGTTTTATAGGGGCTTTATCTACTCAAGGGGTGGGGATCCGGGGATGAGCGGAGTTTATATTATTCCCGAAGAGCTATTCTCGTTCAATCTTTATTATTCCTGACTTTAGCTGACTCTGACATTTCCGAGTCGATTAAATCGCCGTTTATTCTCCTCGCGGATTCCGACGTCCGTCGTGTGACTGCGCACCGTGAGATAACTCGCACGTTGGTATAGTAATTCATGTGATCAACGCAGCTACTTCATGAAACTACGTACCTAGCCTCTATTTTTGCTGAAATTCTAAAGCACGGTAGGAAATGGACTAAACTGAGGCAGGAAATTCCCTGCAGGGATTGAGAACCTACGAATACAATGATATTTAATTAAAACTGGGTGCACAGCCACCCGCAGACCAGCCCCCGCCCTCTTTCGTCGAAGATTCGAATGAACTTTTCCTGCACCTTCCTCTTCGGAATTCACACCCAGAACTGGAAGACCGCATTTCAATTTACTGGAATTTTCATTAACTACTTTCTCTGCGATATTAAGAATGTGTTCTAGCCGAAATCTTGGAAAAATAATCTACTCGTTTGTTCTTCTTCATTTTTTGTTGTATTAGGACATTTGATAGCGTGACTTCACCCGGTGGCAGAATTTGAACTACTGACACCAGATGCATAATTTATTCAGATGATGTATCGAAACATTGAACATCCCACAAGCATTACATAACTCTATTTTCGATCATATTTGCCCCCCCCCCCCCCCCCTGAGATCGCTTTATGTAATTCTTGAATGACGCCTAAGGTCTCAAGAATCTTCATTCCATTTTGTAGAATTTTGTTCTTCAAATAATTTGAACACTATTGGATCAATTGAATCCAAAATTTAATCAGTTCGAAGTTCCGAAAATCCGCGTTGATTGAGACCAAGATGATCGAAATCCGGTCTCTCGTTCTCGAGATATCGTCGGTCAAAAGATTGATGACAGGATTTAACCTCAAAACATGGAGAGTAAGCGAGAAAGCTAATTTTCTAATCCGTGTTTGAGAACACTTGTACGCTCATATTTGCGGAATATGATGTTTGAGGGTTTTCGCGGGGTAATATAAGGCGTGAAAAAGTTTCGCTCCGAAGTGGTTACGGGCTTACGCTGGAGATAACAAGGGCTCTGCGTGCCAAAACCATTATTGTGGAAATTAAGGGAAATGTAAGTCTTCCGAGAATTAGCATTAACATTATACTTGGAAATATTTTATGGTTTTATAGGATATATATGCGAACGGTTCAGTTTTAAATCAAAACTCCGGCCAGCGAAGGAGACTCACGCGTCTACCGCAGAAAACTCGACAAGGTTAATGCAAATTATATGACAAAAAAAAATCAGAATTTGAAATCCGTTCGGGGAAACTTTTCTCATTAGGGAAATAAAAGCCAGCAGAAGAAAATATGATTTTTTTTTCTTGCCCAAACCTCGGAAAATTTGTTATCAGATGTGAATTTTTTTTTTTGATTTTGGTTTCCACTTGTTTTTTGAGTCGCTGATTCTGAATTTTAAGTCGGATTTTGGAAATTCACAATTGCACATAATAAAAAAAATATGACAACATGGCATCTTAGTTAAAACCTAATCATTATAATCAGGTTTCTTTGCCGCCATATTGGATCTCATATTCACAATTTTTCAAATTCTACCTTAGATTCCGAACCAAGGAATCCATAGAAACCATCCGGCGGCAAATTTCGATATAAAAAAAGTCACTTTTTTGCATATTTTTCACTGTAATCAAACCGCTGTTCAGAATGTTTGGAATCTGACTTCAAATTTGGAATCAGCGATCCCAAAAAACAACTAGAAACTGACATCCGAGAAGATTAACATCTTTTTACGAACTTGCAGAGGTTTTTTATCGAGGGATAAAGCGTCACTTTTTACCACACATTCCAAAACTTGACTTAAATCTCGGAATAATCGTCCAAAAACTTGCGGAAACCAAATTCCGAAGAGGTTCGTATCTTTTTAGAAATTTGAACAAAGTTTTGGCCGGCAAATCAGATTCCGGACGACTGTAAGGCCAGTCAGTTCCAGCCACTATGAGTCGTTATTCGACGGCGTGCGTTCTGACAAAGCGAGCTTGCAACGTAAGCTTGCGAGTAGGTCGAGGGTTCGGTTCGAAGCTCGAGTGCGCGACTGTAATTCCCGTGTAAATTTACCCTCAAGAATAAGGCCAGGCCTTTGACACTGATTCAAAGTCTTGTGACGTTGATGAAAATCCGTTCTTCAAACAAAACCAGATTGGGGCGGAGGCGAAAATTGGATGATCCAATCTCAGAATTTCCGTTCTTTGAAAATATCCCTAATTTTCACTGATTGTAACACGAGAAGAAAGAAATGATAAAAAGCGGCGAAGAATTAAAACTGAGCTTTTAAACTCTGGTGTGAATCGGGAAATATTTTCAGCCAGGATGCCCTCGGGTATATTTCCTTTCAAGTTTTTCACCAGTGTCGTTTTTATGGTCTGTTTGCAGTTCAACCCTTTTGATTTTTTTTCCCCATTCTGAATATATGACTGCAGTTGAATATCGTCGTAGGTACTGTTAATTATCCTCGCCGGCAATTGTTTCAACAAACGACCATTTCGATCCTTTTTATTCACCGCACAATCAGCAGTTTTATCCCCAGCAGTTTTATTTTTGATACATGAAATTCGATTCAAGACTTCGAAGAGCCATTAGTCAAACGCGACTGGAAAAAAATGGCTAGCTGCAGTGGTAGTTTTTACTTTCTTCTTGAGAAAACCAGGTGTTTAATTCCGACTTTTCCAAAGCTGGGGAAAAGTATCTGAAAGCAATTAATCTCCATCTTAGCTTTGACTTGAAAAAAATACGTTTAAAAATGTCGAAAAAATTACTCCGAGCTCGGGGCTATGGATTTTTTTTTTCTCAACTTGACGGGTAATGACACTGAGAATAATACCGAATTTCCTGGCAGTCGATCAATCATTTTCCGCGACCTGTCATCGGGAGCGTGATTTTTCATACCAGACTTATTGAAAGAACAGACATCGCCTACGGTTGTTGATTCGGGGTGAGTTTTCCCTGCAATTATTCATCCCTTATTCATCGAAAAGCTTCATCTGTCCTGAAATTTGTACACTAGAGTTTGATATTATTCAAATTTTCCCGCGTATTCGCGATTTTGGAGAAGCAAAAAAAAAATCACTCCCAGACAAATTTAGAGACTCATTTTCTTCAGGGATTCTACGCTGAGTTTCTGAAGCAAATTCGCACAAATATTCTATCAACAAAATCGTTCCGACTATATGTATTTGGCCGCTTGTAGTTTAGAGTAGGATTAGAATTCCAGGATTCAAACACACGCTTCCAGATATAATTTTTGAACTGAAAAGCAAAATATTCCATCACGTCAAGCTTTAGAAAAAAAATCGTACTTCAGATTCGAAAAAAACGCTCTTTGCAGTTTTTGTTTCAAAAATCTGCAGTGAAAGAATCTCAAAATTCCAAGAATGTGTGTTTGATGTATATAATATTGTATATTTTATATTACGATTTCGAGTACGAGTAAATTTTCTCAGAAAGTTTAAATGATACAATATTTCCGTTTGCAAATTCGTATTCAGCAGAAAAATTTTCTACGGAAACGTGTATCAATTCTATTCTCAACTACAAACTGTCAAAAAATTTCCAAAATACAGACTTTTTCTACGTTCAAATGCGATTATTTCGAAAACGTAACGTGATAGAATATTTCCGTTCGCGAATTCGAAATCAGCGCAACAATTTTCTTCAGAATTATAGACTGAAGGATCCCGAAACAAAATAAGTTATGAAATTTGTTGGACAGTGAAATAGACGAGCTGCTAAAGTTAAGGAAGATATGAAAGTTAATTTTTAGCAATAACGACGCGTAAGACCCAAGTTTTGCTTGTAGATTACCGTCTTAATTGCATCGGCCCCCTACCACCTCGCTCTCTTCACAAATTTCTTTATTCAAAGTTAAAATAAAAGGCTGTTAGCTGACAGAAAAGAAAAATTACTAAGTTATTTACAAGTTTTAATAATAACAACAAAAAAAAATCAAACGAAGTAAAATTTCTCCCTCTGGCTCGAAAAAAACTCATCGAGTTTATTTACCGTCCGTATCGACGTTTTATAGTAGCGGACGCGGCTTCTGTGATCCCAGGAATTTTATCGATTACTCATTTCACACCTTCGCCACTATTTTAATGCTTCGTCGAGGAATACCAAACAAGAACATTGCCCTGAGTGTTAATTAGGGAATCACGACGACGACGACGACGACTGGTTTTACAACGCACGTTGGGGTTATTATTCTCACCCCAGAATTCCCTTTCTCATACACGTAGTTGCGTATTTTGGGTAGATCAGGCTAATTACTGAGGAAATTAGCGTAAATTACAAACACGGTGATTGTCGACAAGGAATGATAAAACACAAAGCGAAAGCTTTTTGATTTTTCCGTAAAAAAAAAAAGCTCACGGATATGGCGAACGAAGAAAATGTCATTTCAAAGTGCTGTAACTTCGCAATCAACCCTCGTAGAGTATTCATAAAAACCAAAGTTTAAAGCTTGAAATGTCAGCTATACAAAATACTTTTTTATTATCCGATGTGAGCTTTTTCATTCCGAAGTTATCCTGCTTCGAAGAATTTCGTATCAAATTTGAAAGAATTTTTTCAAAGTGCAAAAGCTCAGATCAAATGTGAAAAAAGGATTCTGAGCATGGATATTCTTTCTCAGATAAACCTTCAGGCATTGTTATTCTTTTTTTTTCCGTTCGCAAAGTTGAATCACCTCTAAATTAATTTTTACTTTCTCCATAAATAAATATCCTCGAAAGCTTTAGAGCTTTCCGTACGTCTGCAGAGCGGTAAGTAAATGTCAGGGTGGTATAATTTATGGCCTTTCTTTGTTGGCAACAATTAATCCTCTCGTGTAGCTCGGGGGGGGAGGGAGTCGAAAAAGCTTATATCACCGCAGGGTGGTTTTACCTTTATGATCGTAAAATTCCTACGGATTTTATTATTATTATTTTTTTTTCTACGTTCTCTCTTCAGTCGAAGCCATTCGACTTTACGTATACCAATTCAGAGACGATCAACATTTTGCATCGTAATCACAGGAACCGCAGCCTCCCCAGGCGAGAAAATCGTTCAACTACCGTTTTTATCCTAACCTATAACTTAGGTTAGGATGAAACCTGACCTAACCTAAAAAAACGAATTTTCTTTTAACTCAATTTTACATTTTTCTTTTTCGGTTAACCTAACCTAACCTAACCTAACCTAACCTAACCTAACCTAACCTAACATAATCTAATCTGACCTATCCTAAAAAAAAACGAATTTTCTTTTAACTCAATTTTACATTTTTCTTTTTTGGTTAACCTAACCTAACCTAACCTAACCTAACCTAACCTAACCTAACCTAACCTAACCTAAAAACCAAATTTTTGTTTCCAACTCAATTTTATATTTTCCTTTTTTCCTTTTGAATTCCTTACATCTTTATTTTTGGGTTAACCTAACCTAAACTGACGTAACCTAAACATCGTCAAAATTCGATCTTTATCGTCCAACGGCTGAGACCAATCAGAGCTTATGGTGTCACTATCTCAGCCTGTGGTTTCGTATTAATTTCCAGCTTTCAGTTTTCAGGATAATCGAATAGTGGGATAGAAATAAGAAATAGTGTCGGTTTCTGTAAAGTTTTCGGTTTTATGTGTGTATACAACGAAAATGGAAGGAAGATCCTAAGGGATCGTTTCGACCATTTGTATTCAACGTCCTATGGAAATTCACACACTTTGATAGCGTACGTACAGACGGACTCTAGAGTCCTTTTCATACTCGTGTGTGTGTGTGGTTCTATATCGCAAGGATCTTTAGATATGGAAATATGTTAGCTATATATATTCGGATAGAAGGGGTTGGGGATTCGAATTCTGGCAACCAATTCAGAGATCTACACAAATTAGCATATCTAAGTACCAGATGTACACCGCGAGGCGACGAGACCTCCTGTATTCCGCGATTATGAAACACCACATGGTTCGAATTCACTCCGACGTTTGAAATACTCTTCGATTGCGAAAATTTGGTAATCTGCTGTGATGATAAAATCTCTGAAACTAATGGATCGATTGACTCAGAATTTGGACACGATATTCATGGTTATATTATCCATGATTTTTGCGATTAGTTGATTAGTTTCCTCATTAGTATTTTCTTTCATAGTGAAATTTTCATTGCCGCCATTTAGGGACTCGAAAAAAAATAAAAAAACCGGTACTTCCTAAGTTACAACTATAGTTCTACTCATAAGTGAAAAAAAATACAGATCTTTTCATCTTAGCACCGCCATTTTTGAATACATTCCAACAATATTTGGACTCAACATACTGGCAAAACATACTGAATGTTATATTAGATACTGTCGACATTGTGGTTCTTTGGAATTCTTTGCTCAATTTAAAAAAAAACGTACAGGAATCTGGATAATTTGGTTGACCGAGTAGAAGCAGTCGAAGAAACACAAAAAAAAAACGTGATTTTGGATTCAGATTAAAAAACGAAATGCAACAGCAATGAGAATCTTTGAAGAGTTGATGAAACTATAGTGTCCTGAGAAATTCACCAAAGCAGCCCCAGTGATTTGAGTCCCCGAAAATTGTGTAGCTGATCATTTGACCCAATTTCGACCCGGGAGCACCGAGCGACCATGATTCAATTCTGAAGGGATGTAAATTCGAGATACAACCCCGTACCTCTGAATACCCACTGTATAGTACAATCTTGATTCAGACGTGTATTGCTCACATTTGCACAGTAAATTATATCAGGCACGCGAAATTACTACGTGACACGTGTTTTGACACTGAGAAAAAGCGTTCGTGAATCCATTTAAGGATAGACTTGGGTGAAATTTTGAAAATCGCTATCAGATGTCGTATAAAAAAATCCTTCCAGCAATTATTATTATTTTTTTTAATAATGTTGGTACAGACTGTGACAAAAAAAATGTCAGCCTCTCCTGCGATGAAAGTTCAGACGTGAGGGAGATTTTTCATCGCAGGATGACATTTTTTTTGTCACAGTCTATAAGACCATTATTCAAAAACTGATGGAAGGATTTTTTTATGCGCCTTTTTTTTAGGTTAGAATTTGGAAAATTTTCTATTTTTGTCAAAAATTTCACCGAAGTGAAATTCCCTTGAAAAAATGTCTGTCTGTGTATTTAGAATTCAGCTCATTGAGCCATTTCTACTTCCGCTCAGGGGCAAGAAGCTTTTTGATAATTTGTTTTTTCACAGTGTGAATAGAAATGATTAAAAAATGTGATTTTATCAGGTTCAAATGCGAGTTGAAATTGCTTTGATAAAATTTCTGTGTTTTGTTTGAAACCGGAGTAAAACAAGACCACGAAGAATACGTGAGGTAATTATATACAGATAGATGTACACAGTCTGCAGCAGACTGTGCGGGCGACTTGTCATAGACAATGCCACGAGAACTGAGGAGAAGGAAACAGCGCTTCTCGAATCAAGATGTATTTCAAGTCTGTGTCCAATGTCGAAAAGCTCCTTTTATTCGCTATCGACAAACTTACGAGCTTCGTTCGTTCCTTCGTTCGTATCGGAGACAACTGCACAACCGAGGGGGAAATAACTCAAAATTTGACCGACACATTATTATTATCATTTTTTTTTTTTTCAACTGAAATAATTCAAATTATTTTATTTGTTATTTCAATTTCAAATTAATCTTTTTATTCCTCTTTATTTCATTCACTTTCTGAGTGATTTCTCATTACTTCAATTATTTCTCATTATTTCAGTTATTCCTCATTACT
>JAFFZH010014465.1:44644-56446 GCA_018420115.1 Euura saliciscinereae
TCATTATTTCAGTTATTCCTCATTACTTCAATTATTTCTCATTATTTCAGTAATTCCTCATTACTTCAATTATTTCTCATTATTACAGTTATTCCTCATTACTTCAATTATTTCTCATTATTTCAGTAATTCCTCATTACTTCAATTATTTCCCATTATTTCAGTAATTCCTCATTACTTCATTTATTTATTATTATTTCAATTATTTCTCATTATTTCAATTGTTTTCACAACCCATATTCTAATTTTTGTGCCTTGATCAACAAATTATACGCTAACAATTGATCGTTTCATTCATCAAGACCAAAAAAAAAATAGATTCGAAATATTCATCATTGATCGGAGAATTTCACACAGAGTCGGTAAATCCGGTACGTAATGAATGCGATTAACCCATTAGGAGTACTTCCGAGATGCAGTTTAGCACGTGATTTAATCGCGTCTCAAACCAGGAAAGCTCTTCGCCCTACGGAGCTGGAGGTTCTTCTTTGAGTAGTGCCTAGTAGGTACTCACGTGAATTAATTTAATTTTGGAACGGCATAGCAGAGCTCGCGGAGTAGTTATGTGCCATCGAGCTTTCCGACCAAAAGCTCTGAACGTTGGAACTCCGGTTTATTACTCAGCCTAATCCTACACAAACCCTCAAACTGCTGATTGCTCGGCATAATTCTCACATTTGCATCCGGACCACAAGACCAGGGACTGTTTTCATCATTTTTTGACTCTACGTCAGGTCAGTTCCAATGAGAGTTGAATAGAATAGAATTGGAAACAAAAATTCAGAAGATGGCAAAGAATTTTGAGAAATCAGGAAAAACTCAAAAATATTCCGGAGAATTTATAAAGAATTATAAGCAATTTCTGAGAGTAAAAATTTTCGAATTTCTTGAACACTTTCTCAGCGAAATAATTCCAAAGAATTCTAGCGATTTGTAACTAGCATCAAATCCGAAGGATTTTAAGGACCCAAGAAGAATTACAAATAATCAAAGAGTTCAGAAAGATTTCAAGGAAATTCGAAGAATTTCAAACGAATCCAGAGATAAGAGTACAAACTATCCGAGGACTCCTCAATTGAATTCAGTTCCTCGGCAGAAGTTCTCCCGCATGAGACTGAACATTGTTGAATCTCAGTTTTGTGTCCATCTTGCGAGAATTTTAGAGAGTATAGACACACCTAGGAAAATCCCACAGTAAATTTATTCGTCTTCTTTGTCGAAATTTTTTTTCCACATTTTCCGAGCGTAGTTCTTGTATCGTTAAAGATCGTGGTTTTGACCCCACGATTTTTGGGCTAAATAAATCCAGCTCTGAGAAGGGTGGCATAACCGAAGGCAAAGTAGAGCTTAGCCATAAATAAATTCCATGGATTATTCACAAGGGAGATTTAGAAGAAGAATAAGGAATACCGCTAAGTAAGAGTAACGCGAGGAACTCGTGCGCAATAAATTCAGATTTCAAAATGGCGTCGACACTGAAACCCACCCCCCAACAAGACCATTTCTTTCGGGATTAGAGACACGAAACACCCGTAGAATTTTGATGACGATGAGGATCAGTCATGATGAGACTTTTTTTTTCTCCCTGAACAAATCATCTTCAAGTTTCGTTAAATCAAATCTTTAACAATTCTAAAAAAAAAATCATTCCGTTTGTTACAATTAATGAATATTAACCATCAGATTCAGAATCTTTTCAGCCAACATTCAATTTATTGTTGTGTCTATCACGTGATTGGTTAGAGATTCAGAACAATTGAATTATTTATCCGTACAGATCCGATGATTGTTGTGAAAAATTATGGAATACTGATGAATCCTATATCAGAATTAATATCCTCGATGAATATAAATCATTTTTTTACATAATTGCTGGAGATTTATCAGATGAAATCTTTCAGTATGAAAAGAGGATCATCACATCAAGAATGTGAAAGAATTTCAGCATTGAGAATACAATGTCTGTGTCATGGAGACGGAATTACATAAATAGCGGCGTCATGTGGCGCCGTTACAATGTTGCTTACGTCACAAAAATAGAACCTGAGGATCGGGATCATCCGTCTTTGCCTCATCATCGATTTCTCAATAACAAAGCAAATATGATGCTTCGTCATTCTGGACACGTGATGGAAAAAGAAACACACGTAAAACCGAGGATGGAAGAAATCTCACATCAGATTCCGAAATTGATCGATTCTTATCCCAATTATTTTTCTCCTTTCTCACTCTCGTTTTTACTTAAATATTGATTCGATTCAAATAAGAAAATCGTATAACGGGTGACGGGGCAAAACGGACAGTGGAATAAAAATTCTTATTCTTCGCTGAAACGAAAAGTTCTTTTGTTTTTCTTCATTTCTTTCAGCAAACTTTTTCTCTGTGAAACTTTGTATGTTGAACAACGTTTTTATTTTTGTAGTATGTGAACTTTTCTTGTCCAAAGATCGTCGGGAAGAAACTTTGGAAAGTCCTTTATGACCCGACTGAAAATTTGTACAGTAAATTGGTTCAAAATTTTTATAAGATTTTCACACGGATTCAAATACTTCTGAGAATCTTTGTTTCATGAAAATTTGAACGTTCAGAAGCTCTTCCTATAGTTTTTGTGAAAAACGATACATTTATATGAAAATTGGAACAAAAATTCAAGACAAAAAAAATTCAGTTTCACAAACAATTTTTTTTCCAAAATTCCGAAATCTTGCAGAAAATGGAATTATTCATAAAACTCCTTGAATGAGTGATTGGAAAATTACAAAAATTCATGATTATGTAATTGAATGAAACAAAAACAATTTGTCATGTACCTTATATAACCTGTACCGCAATAGCGGAAGCTTTGTTAGAAAAGTGTCAAGAGAGCTTTTTTTCACTTCTGTGTACGTAGCACGCGGGGTACTACTACACCACGTATATTGCTACTGCTCCAGTGAGCCGAATTGGTGCCAATTTAGTTGGCATCTAGCCAAGCGCAAAATATATTAACATACAAATAACTCGAGACCCTGTGTGTATATTATATGGTATATACAAACAATTTGAAGCCCGTTTATACCTTTGCGTAAAACCGTACCTACTCGAACAATAGAGAGGATCCCCTGGTCTGTCCGTAAAATGACAAAATATATACAAAACACTGAGGACACTCTCACAATTTGTATCATTATGTGGTTTTTTTGTTGCTTTTTTTAAGATTAGTATTTCAGAGCTTTTTGAGTCACTGGACTCGAATGTGGAGTCTGAAATGAAAAATTCAGGGTGCTGCAGGACAAATGCATGAATGTGACTTAGAATTTAGAATATTGAAACGGTCTTTGTTATAGAGAATTGAAATTGGAACAATAATTTGATTGAAATAGTGAGAAATTAATTTATTTTGATGATCGAATATCCAAATTTAAAAAAAAACATATTTTGGCACGAGTGCTTTTTCATTATTTCATTTTTTTCCTTGGTTATTTCTTATTATTCCATTTATTTCTTATTCTTCCAGTTAATTCAGGACCCAATAATGAAAAGAAGCATATATTCATGTATTTTAACTCTATTTTTTATCTAAGAGACCCGAGAAAATCAATTTCCACGAGAATTGAGGAACGAAAAGAAAAGCAATTGTGAGAATGTTTTCCATCTTGAGTCCATTCTTAAGAATTTATAATTCTCGACTTCAGATTCGGATTCAATGAGTAATTAAAACATAGGGATACAGACTTTTATGGAAATCGTACGACATTTCACCTCTGAGTAAATTTTTTTCCTATCTAAGACAATCGATGATCGAAAAATCTCGATCTAGAGCCTCGGGATGGTTGCATGAGTTTTTTCAGACACCGGTGAACAAACCAAAAGGCTATGAGGTAGGAGGAATTTCGAGGTGACATAAATGACATAATTCTTGAAAATCACAGGGGAAAACTTATCTCCGCGCCGACGTGTGTGATAGAGGTAAAAGCAGCCGGAAAACTTATTTAATACGGTAGTAGTCTTTGGTAATTCTCGAGGGAAAAAGTTCACCCTGATGAAACGTGAGGCACACAGAAAGAAAGAGAGAGAAAGAAAAAAATAACTTTCGTTACCGTATAGCCTAACCCTACCCTGACCTAAAGAATGAAAGAAACAAAAACTTCGTTAGCTCTTCGTTCCAAAAAGACCGAGGCTTTAGTCTGATTGACGGACGCCAACAGGATACGGAAAGAACTCGTCAGGAATGTAAAATTTGACCCCGCATCCGTTATGAGAGAGAAAAAAAGAAATATATCCAAGAATTTGGAAGCTCTCCAAGTTTCGAAACGAAATTTTTGCTGTTCGGTCAAATTGCAAAGAAAAAAATTATCATTTATCATTCATTTTCTTGAACTGTAGGAATAATTGAACAATCCTAATCAAAACTCGAATTTACCCGTTTTTTTTTTCAATCCAAATTTTTTGCGATTTTTTTCTATAGGTCAATAGCCAATTTTTTTCGACTCAAATTTATCACAAGTGGCTAAAAATTTGTGAAAAAAATAGAACTTCTCAATCAAAGCTTATTGAGCAAATTTTTGTCCGAGTATAGAAACAAAAAAGTTGTATTCAAAACCGAAGAAAATTACAACAACAAAAAATATGGAGTTCGATTTTTGTGCATTTTTTTATTTGCATTTTCATTCAAAATGAGCTAAAAAAAAGTGAGATTGGCTTTTTTTTCTCTACGAGGTGAAGTTTTTTTTTTTTAATTTCAGTCATGAAGGAAGAAAACTAAAAATCGCTGCTATATCAAATGGGAAAATAAAAAATAAAAATTTATTCATGTATGAATCATATAATGTTTCATTATATTCAATTCATTTCAGAGATACTGGATTATACTTCCATATAAGTTGAGACAGGAGTCAGTGCAAAGAGGTCAAAACTGACTATTATTAAAAAAAAAGTTCAGAAAAATTCGGAATACAACATTTTTTCTCACTAATTTTCCATTTTTCTTCCCTTATATCCGTTTTTTTACTGCCGCCTTCAGCTCGTGTATGCCTATTATTTCTTGTAGGTGTGTTTTATATTCGAAAACCTAACCATTCCGGTCTATTCAAATCTTCTTTTGTAGCTTGCGCTATATACAAGATTGGAAGACGAACAAGAAGAAAAAGAAGAAGAAAAGAAAATCGTAAAACGGCAATGAAACTGGAGAACAGCTGTCGAAAAGGATGAGAAAAAGGGATCCCATCGATGTTTTACGGCTAATTTCCGCGTTCTATCATATTCTGAGTATAAAATAAAATACTTTTTACCACGATCCAAAAAACCCAGGCACATGTATTCGCAAATCTACATCCATCACCCACATCGTACAAGAGCTGCAGGTATTCGACCGAACGCATTTCCACTGATTGACATTGTCTGCATTGTTTTACCACCATTGTTTCTATCCCTGGTAGCGATCAGCTGATGTTCTCTAATATTGAAGACCCTTCCGCTAATTTTCCACCGACCATGAACCGGGAATAGAAAAATGGACATTTTTTTAACTTCCCGTATCTCTGATTTCAGAGAAAATAGGAAGTTATTGTAATCAACCCGAATTTTTGTCCGACGATATCTCGAGAACGTGCGGTCGGATTTCGATCAACTTGGGCTCAATCGACGGGGCTTTTCTTAACTTAGAACTGATTAGATTTTGGCTTCGATCGGATTAGTACTTTTTGAACTATTCAAATAACAAAATTCTAAGAAACACAACAAAAATGACGATATCTTGAGAACGAATCAACGGATTTCAATGAAATTTAGTACCATATGGTTTTTTTGATCGCTAAACACGAATCTGAAGTCAGTTTTGCAAAATTTTCATTTGGCGTAATCGATATGCTGCAAAAAAAAAAACTAAAAACATTTGCATTTGGATGAAACTTGATACTCATAGGTTTTTTGGGTCACTGATCACGAATCTGGAGTCAGATTAGCGAAATTCAAAATGGCGAGTCCGATTTGCTGGGAAAAATACTAAAAACATTCGAAATCTTACGGAAATTTGTACTCGAAGGTTTTTTGATCCGCTGATCAAGAATCTGAGGTCAGATTTACAAATTTCAAAATAGCTGAGAACAAAATAAAGAACGGGAAGTTCGAAAGCTGGCTCATAGTCAGCCCAAACCCGCTTGTTTCCATTCATCTGATTGTCTGTGTGAATGAATTCAGAATATAAAAATTGTGTTGTCAATAGAAAATTGAAATTGAAATAATAATTTGATTGAATATTGAAATGAAAGAATTATTTTTATTCTTAAAACCCTTGTTTTAATTGATTTATTGATTAAGATTCTGAATTTAGCGCGGTCAGTTTTTCATACAGCAAGTCATAGTCTGCTGAAGGACTTGAAAAAATTTATATCTGAGCTATTGTTCACAAATTTGATTTTTTTTTATTACAATTTCAGGTGAGTTTATCGTCCTTCACGGGTGAATGATTTTGATTAATATTTAACACTTGATTATCGATTGTACGAAGCGCCTGAGGCGTTCCTTTTCTTCTTCTACCGTCGTTTTTCCATCATTTTCTCTCTAATATTAAGAACATGAAAGACTGTATGCAGTCTGACAATTTTTATGTATTCTTGAAACGAATATAATCGAAATATATTTCATATATTTCGTTCCGTAACTCAAGACGTGTCTTTTATCTTGTTCACATAACGTACAGCAGGAGCATATTAAATATATAATATAGTGGATATACGGTACCTGCTGTTACGTCATTTCGATTTTTTTCAAACTTCGGATGTAAAAAAAAAAAAAAAAACAGCAGAGACGAACTTTTCACTGCGGAAAATAATAATTTAATCCACCAGAGTTAAGGGGATGAATAAAAAAGTTGGTGGGCTTTTAATTTCTTCAACAAAGTCGAAGATCCTCTTTGATATTTGGTTGAATTATTTATATTAATTTCTTTGGAATATTATATGAACCCCAAGAAATTCAAATATACACTATCGTGATTAATTGGGGTGAACGAACCCCGCAAGAATCTGAATAACGTAATTTATTATCCCACGTGCCTACGTAGTGCCAACAATGAACCAAACTCATCGATCGAAGTGACTAACGACCGGCTTTAGGCATTTCGGTGGCATGCGTCTCGAGTTATAAACGAACAACTCATTTATACGGAAACCGAAACAGAATTAACCCTTCTCAACCAAAGTCAGATGGTATGTAACCGAACTTATGTAAAATTATCCTGGTGGCCAGTATGAAGAGTAGAAAACAATCCCTGAATTTTCCTGACCAAATTATACATTTTTCGTGACTGAAATTCGGACGAATGAGTGGCTATTCAAGTATGGAATTAATAATGCTCTGAATAAATGGTGAAAGAAAATGATTTTTGAGAATACTTTTCTACTTATAATTTATACAAGTTTTGCTTCTATTTGCATTGATCACGATTTCCGCGTGAGGAAGAAGAAAAATCGCTAGGGATCTTCTATTCTGTCTTGTTTTGTATCACCATAAAATTTCTTGACTTTTCCCTGACCATTTTTCGGATTCCCTGACTTTTCCTCGACTTCCCGATTTTCCTTGACCAGTGGCCACCATCTAATGAAATAATCACAAAATATTATGACTAAGTGAATAAGTGGATCATCACAGACTCATATTTGATTCTTCTTGATCGTAAACTGATTTATTTGACGACCATTTCAGTGAAAAAAAAGTTTTTCACGTCTATTTTGTGAAACGAATTTCGTTGCAATTTTTGACAAAAAATCTCTCATTCCGAGAAGCTGCGAGGTTATTTGAATTCCGATTTATTTTCACTCAAGGTTTCCAAAATTTCATGAAATCCTGAATTTCTGAATATCCACGAATAATTTGACGAACTTTGAAATTCGGTCTTCCTGTAATCGAAGTATAGTTTGCTCCAAATTTTCTTATCTCTTTGACCAGAAAATTGAAACAATTTGAATTTCGTCCCCGAAATTTTTCAACTTCTACCTCGGGACGAACTTCTGAACCAATTTCGCTGTTTAAATTATTCCAGAGATAATTGTCAGACACCCTCCTAGCCGAGGTCCATTCAATATCCCTGACAGACAGACTCGGGTCTCTCGTACTATTCGATCTGAGTATTATTGCATGCATCGCTTTATCCCTCCGGTTCAATCAGAGCCGGAGCGTTTATTCTGCTACTGACAATCTACCCTGAGAGCTTTCAGTCTAGCCAAGCAGCTTCGACGAACAAATTTCTCGTCACTTTTTGATAAGGAACAAACAAGAACAGCACAAAAAAAGCTTTCACGACTCTGCCTTCCGTCGTCTATTACTACCCGACGCCCTCGCTGAGGCAGCAATTAGCATTTTAATTACACTAGTGAATTTTATCCGAAGTGAAAGAGCGAGTGTGAGTGCAGTCGAGTGAAACGTCCACTTGACGCTTTTATGAAGCTGTTTGCAATTAGATTTAATTTGTGATCATTTTGACGAGAGGTAAAATTATGCACTAAAAATTGAAAAATCACTACTCTCTAAATTTGAATCAGTAAATAGTCACTGATCATCAGCGAATAGTCACTGATGCCTCCAGTTATAAGTATACCACTGGAAATCAGTGAAAAGTCACTGATTTATCCAGTAAATTTGAATCACTGATTCAAATAGTCAGATTTTCACTGATTGAATCAGCGAAAATTATTGGTTCTTATATATATTCGATCCGGTTGGAGATATTCTCGAAACGGAAAGACAATATGGTATATTCGACACATTTTTGTTTCGCGAGTCTTTATTGCAAGTAAAGAAAAAACAGACTCCTAACGCAGATGAAACTTCTCCGTCTCCCATCTCGTCGGAGCGAGCCAAGACTGGACGCAGTGAAAAAACCTAACCTACCAAAAGTATAAGGAATTCAATGTAAGACAATAAACCGCAATATTCACACAATTCATTGATTATTTGCAAGTAACAAGCCAAATTGTGAAGAATTTTATAAATCCGCATGTGTACTTACGTTATGATTTTTACTGAACAGTTCACGTGGTTGAACCGACGCCCAAATCAGCACGCAACATATGAACGCGAACGATTCGACGGTTAGTATGCAGCTCCATGGCGGTTAGAGACTCGGCGTACGCGGCGCCCCTAGCGTTCGTCACAAAAGTCACTGACGGAACAGTGAAGTTATGCACTGGTTCAGCAGTGGTAAAATCACTGCTGAAATGCACTTCACTGATACTCCAGTGAAAAAGGGTTCAAGTCACTGTTTCTGCAGTTAAATACCAAGTCACTGATTCAATTAGTGAGAATTTCACTGATTCAAATTTAGAGAGTAGAAATTAATGGACGTTACGTCATTCACTGATTTCTTAAGGGGACAAAGTACAACGTGATTCAACAAAGTGAGTACGACAAGATTCGCGCGTGCGAGTTGACGGAAGTGCTGTCGCAAGCACGAACGTAAACTCGCACGCGCTAATCTTTCAAAAATTCTACAAACTCCAAGAATCATAAATATCACTCGTCGTAAGGTTCACAGACACATGGTTGATTCCATTATGTCTCTGGACGTCTCATTTTCTTCGGAGAGCAATACTTCATCGTGTGAATGAGGGAAATTGAAAAAAAAAAATTTTGGACCAAGTTATCAGCAAAAGAGTGACTCGATTGTCGCTGAATTTCGATAACTGACCATAACTTATCGCAGAATTTTTTTTTCACAGTTTCCCTCATTCACACGGTGAAGAATTTCTCTCCGAAGAAAATGAGACGTCGAGAGACATAATAGAATCAACCATGTGTCTGTGAACCTTACGACAAGTGATATTTATGATTCTTGGAGTTTGTAGAATTTGTTGAATCACCCAGTACTTGTCTCCTTGACAGAAAAAAAAGAAGGATTTATTGTAAGGTTTCCGCGGAAACGAGAATTTTTTTTCTTTTTAATATAATTAAAAGTCTGTGTAAAGCAATTTGAATTTCTAACATAGAAACTTGAGTTAACCCGTATAACGTCGGATCCGGGATGCTGAGGTAGTGCCGCCGGATGAAATTCATCTCTGTCTGGTTTTGAGAGGGTTTGGAGGAAAGGTATAGGTCTGCAGGGCTGAACTGGAACTGGGAATCACCCATCAACCCTCGGAACTGACGGCCCCGTTTATCTCGGACACGAAGTGTTCTGCCACCCACAGGATTGTAATTACATTTGCCATTAAATCTCACCCATAAATCTACCGTATCCATACATCCTTTGATGCTGATTTGTTCAGTCCTATTTAAGGCGGTTGTCGCTCCACGAAAACATCACCTCGCCCTAATCGAGTCAAATTAGGGTCCAACTGATTTTGAAACGATTTTTAAACCAAAAAAAGCTAAACGTCATTTTTGAAAATTTTTTTGGCTGAAACAAAATCCAGGATTTTCAAGTCATCGTCGTGGATGGAGCGAAAAAGGCGTCTTTGAGCCAGAATGAACCAAGTGACTCATTTCCTCAGTAGAAGAGACAAAAAAAAGATCGTTTTTGCTTTTCCAGAACTTTTTTCGCATCCGGGTTCATAAAAAACAAAATTAAAAATCGTTGGACTTGTATGATAAAGGAGCAGGACACGTTGCAATTTTTTGTTTCGAGATTTCTAACCAGGTCCGAGATTTGATGGTCATTAAAAATGAGAAAATTATTATTCCCACAATATTGAAGGAAGAGTTGAGTGAAGTTTTCGTCCCAAATCACAAAGAAGAAGGAAAAAAGTGAAAAATTCAACAATTCAACTTGGAAAGTATCTCTCATCGAAAATTGATGCTTTGACATGAGAAAAAGTTTGAAGCTTCGAAAATGACACCTATAACTCCAAAATTACTTGTCAGATCGAACTCAAATTCGGATCAGATTCAAGTTGTCTAGGGATTCTTGACCAAATTGTCCCAAATTAAAAAATTTTCGATCCCAAGATGTAATTTTTTTAAATTTAATTCCACCAAAGTCTCTGATCCCTGGGGAGTTATTTTTTTATCGTCCTCCAATCCCACAAAAAATGGTTTACATTCAATAAAAAATACATATATTTTTTTCAAATAATTAATGCGCGAGGTGAAATAAATTCGATCAAAAGAACTTGAACCACATCGCAGGGGTTTTACAATAGCCTCTAGATGAATTACGACACGATTGTCAACCCCTTTTCTGTCCTACGGTTATATAAAGCTCGAAAAAGCACATCGGTTCAAAGAACAATCTCTCTCTCTCTCTGGCTATTCGGCCGCTATTAATCCCGTAATTCGAGTCTCCCCTTGAGGGGACTATAGGCAGGCTATGGCCGCTGAAAGTGGGTTAAAAATTCAAACACCGTTTATGAAAAATTGAAAAAAATAAATACGCAATTTTTCTCAGTTTCAAATTGTTTGTCAGATTTTTGTCGACGAAAATCAGTGGTGAAGCTAAATTTTGCGAATTTTCAAGGATTGCTCTCCGAAGAAAATGAGACGTCGACAGACATAATCGAATCAACCGTGCGGCGTGTGTCTGAAATCTTACCGACAATCGATTTTTAAGAGCATGCTACAGTCATTTTTTACTCTTCTTTACCGATCGTACCCGGTTTTCACTTGTTTTCACTGATAGCAAAGCCTACGCGTCACGAGCGCGAAAAAGAAACCAACAGCGCAATTCTAGATGGAATTCCGAAGATATATATCGGAAAACTTCTTTGTTTCATGCAACAATGAAGACGTATTTTTGAAAACTGCACAAAATGGTAATTGTCGATGTCAAGGATGTGTTCCAATTGGCAAGTGCGTGTCACGCACTTGCACTTGTGACGTCACGAGAGTTCT
>JAFFZH010014467.1:0-16192 GCA_018420115.1 Euura saliciscinereae
TTTTTCTGTATCTCTTATCGTTTACGAGATAAATGCGAAAAAACGCGAATTTCATGGAAAAATCAGGTTTAGTGGCCCGTACTACCTCGCCGGCGTGAGTTACGACTTTGCCGCAATGACCACTTTTGTAGAGCGTTTAATTCTGAGTAATACTCGTCTATGGTCAAAGCGATGCCATGAAATGCCGCTGAGCTATAGAAATTTAAAGATTAAACATCAGAGTTTCCGTGTATTTTAAATGGGAAATCTTTACACGCCTCGGTCTAGTACTTAATATTAATATTAAGGGCTCAGAGGGTAGTTTTTCCTCGAGATTCACTATCGGATTTTGTCGTATTATGTTCAAGCCCGCGTGACTATTCGTGGTTTTCCGCCAGGAAATAACGACCAGGGGGATAAGAAGAACTGTGGTTAATTAGTGTGAAATCTGAATAAATTGCGGCCCCCTCTACTCAGAGTATTATTATTCCCCATATCGTTTCGCGATCTGAATAATGTAATGGGATCTTGGATTATCGAGAGACGAAGACTTGGCACCTGGAGCCGACTGCAAACACCTGGAAATACCTGAAAATAGCACGCGGTTGTTCGTCTCGAGGTGAGGGATCAAGGCGAGTCCGAGCCGTTCCTCAACCTCGCGCCGATCAGTGGTCACGCACCACGCGAATGTCCGAGATATATTCCGCGGTAGGTGCAGTAACTCGCTGATACGCTCGCACACCCGAGGACGAATATGCAATTCAGCAGATGTGCCTCGTGCAGCCTCGAAGATCTCGTAAATAACCGAAGTCACGATTACTCAAACCAAAGGAAAATCTCCCCAAGGTTTAAAAAACAGAGAAAAAAATGTGACTCCGAACAAATCCATTAGTGAGTGCGTTAGAAAAATTCGTCGCGGCTACTCACGGGCTTCGAGAGGCCTCAAAAGGCAAAAAAAAAAAAAAAAACAGGGGAAAAAACGCAAACGCGGAACCACATAGGTGCGTGGAGGGTCCTCGAATCTCTTGACGCTTCGGCGTCGCGACGCAGCCCCGGGGAGAGGGAGAGGCAGGAAGTACGTGGAAGCTAGGGGGCCTGAAAAAGAGCCTTAGGGGGCGTCCGTCCTTCCTGCCTTCACCGCGGTCGCGGACGTACGCCACTGGTGAACGCAAACAGGCAGATGTTCGGATTTGAGCACGTGCTATACGATCGTGTATACCTACTTCATCCTCGGCTGAATATGTGCCAGGGAGTAACAGCGAGGTAGGTGATACCCCTCGGCTCTGCACCTAGCAGGTATACAGCACGCCGATGAATCCCTCGGTTCGTATTCTTCGGGAAACCTGTGAGTCTCGCTCGATCCCCGGACACTTTGTGATCGCATGGTGCTACTGCCTGCCAGCGCGCAGCGCCCGGTGCAGGTATTGTGAATCCGGGCGCCAACTGCACCCCGCCCATGAGTAAGAGGTGCTTGCTTCGCAGTATTTCACGTATATCGAGCTCCCGGTGTACCTGCAGCTCTGCGCTGGCGAAAAAGAAAGCGGCCATTCATCCGCAGATTCTTTATTCGCCGGAAATTTTGGCTTCTTTTATTTTCGTTACTGTGAAACTTTTTCCACAAAACGAAAGAACACTTCGGGTTTGAAAAACAAAAACACCGGTGGGGTTGATGGAAGGGAAATGTTTAGCCACACACTCGCTCGTATCAATGAGTGATCATCGTGATCGCCTTATCTAAATCACCCCACGTTTATGATCGTGATTAGAGAGGAGTCTTGTTGTATATGGAGTCGAGTGGACGTTGAACAGGGGTGTCGCTAGTCAGGTGACAATTGCTCATCGCCTGCACACGCTTTGCGACCAAATGTAACCCGTCTATTCCCATATTCTAATTGAACATAATTAATCTCCATTATGAATATTTGAATATCTATATGCTGTATAAATACGTGCATGAAAATTGGGGCTTTGCATGGCGGTTTAGCAGGACTAAAGTAGCCGATCACATTTCAGGATTGTGAGGTTATCTTTGCGCATGCGCAGTTCGCAATTTTGTCACTTCCACCTGTGTTTTGCGGGAGGAAACGCGACTGACACGAAGTTTGAGGTTATGTCTCGCTACTGCCATGCAGCCTCATATTTTCATGCACTTGTTATAAAAAAATATGCGGTGATTTGCGACTTTCGTCTCCAATCGTTACACAATTATAACACTTTTCTTTAATCGAATCTGTACAAAAATTACTTGAGTTTCAGACAATTCAGCACGGGTGACGTCATAACTCTGTCATTTTAGAATGAGCTGTAATTTTAGTTCAATTAATCATTTTTTCTTTTCATTTTTCTAAACTATTGATTAATACAAAAAATCAAATAAAAAACCAACTGGATGTTGATCGATTTTTGCGGAGAGTTGGCGTATTACGAAAAAATCAACACGCAGGGATAGATAAGATCGCGTTTTTTTGACCATCCATACCAATTGATGGTATTATGAGATGCGTAGTGTATTTTCGTTGATACACCTCTTTCAGGTGCATGTCAGCTAATGTACTTATATACCTAACCAGGACGTATTTCCTGTCTCGAAGACGCGCTTCGCGGTGTCCCGCGTATACCGAACGTAGAAACTGGAGGCCCTATCCCTATCCTCGGATCGGTCTCCGATTTCAAGTCGATAAATCTGGAGGTATCGAGTTCGAAGACGAGGATAAAGGGCGAAAACAAAGAACGAACGAATGCGCTCTAACCCGGCGGTAGGATTACCCAAAAACCGCATTAGTCAGATTGCACGATCGCTTCGTTGTCAATATTCGGGACTCTTTGATCGAGGAACAAAGGATAAAACGAACGGTAATTACAGTAATAAAGATATAAAAAAGTAACAAATGTCCGTTGCGGAGTAATAAATTACAGAGTGAACTTAACGGGATGAAATTTATCGTTAAAACTGTAAAGACATGTGGACATGGGGTATAAAGCGTGCGAGGAACGATGTCTGCGTGCGTGTGCCATGCCGTTTCCTTTTTCCGTTTAAAAGAATTGGAAGAAAGGCGGGCAGAAGAAAAGTGCATTTGAAAGGGTGAAAGGGTTCAGTTCGTTCCCTTTTCATCTCGAACCCCTCGAGTCGCTGGATGATCGGTTCGTTTCCGCTCCATCTTCCCGACGGCTACTTCCTCGCGTTTTCAAAGGAACGATCGGGGAAGAAAGAAGCCATTAAAAAATAAAAAACCGGGAGGATGAACGAAAAAGAGCATCTTCGATGCCAGGCGACGCTCTAGGCTCGAGTGATATTCCGATTTCCGCATGTGCCACAAGGTCCTCCGGCTGCCGTTGCAATCTGTCGCTGCAGCGACGCCCCCGCCACCACCACCGTCTTCCTCGTTCTCATTCTTGGCGAAGAAAGCCGACATCGTTCTGCGATGTCGATAGCCCGGTGATCCTCTCGACGGCACGTGCCTCCTCGAAACTGAACTCGGGGTCTCACAAAGACACGCAGCATCCCCCTTCCCGGGCCATCTGTTGCTTCTTAGAGAGCGTCGCGTCGCTTCTGTACGCGCCACTACGCACCAGGCAGCGTAAAGACGCTCCTTGTGCATAACAAAGATCCCATAGCCTTCGGCTCTTTGGGCTCTCTTTGGCTACATGCGTGATCGTTCGACTGACACGAGATTACGTGCACGCCGTATGCTCAACGTCATACCTCGATCCATAACCGCTCAAGTCTTTTATTACACGAGTTACCAAATTACATGTACGAGTTTAGGTGTACGCGATACGAATTCCAAGAGTTCAGCTCCGGCTGTTCGACGAAAATACAGCACCAGCTTCAACATTCCGAAAATTATTTCACGCCATACTGACTTTTGATACACTCAACTTTGCATCAAATAATTCAACTTTTTATCGATACGAAGAGACATTTTCATATTTTTTTTTCTTCTAAACGAACAATGAGACCAAAAAATCATTCGGTCAAAGATTGGATAATGACGGTGTGAAGATAGTGTATATTAATTCCAAATCGATATTGTTGCTTTTTGCAAGCTCTGTATACTTTTACCTTTTACCTTTTTTATTTCTATCAAAATGAAGCGCAAAATCTTTAATTTCCAATTCTTTTTACCGACTTTCTTTTTTTCTATCCCCCAAAAAGTTAAATTAGTAGTTATACTGTGTAGGGATCAGAGTTTTTGACCAATAACGGAAATACCGTATCAATTAGTCAATTTCGAAGTTTGGTCATTGGTTTTTAACGAGTCCGGCACTCTCCAGTGAGAGGTGGTACTCCGAGGGATATTACTGCGCGGGCACGCGCCAGGTCCACAAAGGGCCGCTGAGACCCACCGAGGCCCACAAAGGAATCACCGGATACCGATCCACGGGACAGGCTGTAGGATCACCGGGTCAGTGGCGTGCGTCGCGCGTTCCATTTCGAAAAGTAAGACGAGACGGTGTCGGGGGGGTGGTGCAACATCTGCGTACGGATTCATCCCAGGGCGGAAAAAGCGAGGAAATGAGAGGAAGAAGTACCTACGGTAGTCCGGGATTAAGTCCGGACCAAGAAAGGAATAAGAAAAGGAGAGGAGAGGGGAAAATGCGAGGATAAACGACAGCGAGGACCGCGGTCGGTGGTTCTTCTCTCTTTCGGCAATCGGGTGTGCGTGGGGAAGCGGCAGATGTTCCACGGGCCCCGGGGACGACGCGGCGCGTGCCCGCTGCCGACCACTTGGCGTCCTGCTTCTATACACCAGCTGCCTGTCTTCTTCCTTATGGAAGCAGTGATATGGAATTACTACTAGGTACACACATAGTCGAGGTCCTCCGAGGACGCCTCGTCTTTGAGGTATTTCGTACGAACATGCTCGCATGGCACAATGGTACCACGCACCGCACCGCGTCCGTGCGATCCGTTCTCTTATCTCCGCCCTATCCTGTCCCGCGTTACAATTCATCCCAGCCAGGTTGCGGTCTGCGACAACCGCTTGTTTACCCCCGTAGACTGTAAACTGGGGTCTCGAAAACGTCGGCTGCACTGAGATATAAAAATCCGTGAACGCCAGGTGCGATTCGATAACAAAAAACAAACCACGACGCGTCCCGTTCTCCATCGCGTTGTCAAATTACTAGAATTTTTGATAGAATCTCAACCATGTGTCCGATGATATGTATATACTTGCTAATGTGGTCATTCATTATCGCCAATCACTGTCCCATAATATCCATGAGAAATTAGGATCCAAAGAGGAGGCGTCGCCTGCGAAAATGGCGTCACGAACAGATCGTGATTGGGACGAATAATTGTCAGTTTTGTCAGTTCGTTAGTCGACATTACATTCTTGCCACTCTGTTCACCACGATTATCACCATTCAATCTAATTTTTTCTCTCAAAACGCGCAAAATCGCATTTTCAAAGTGACATACGATCTTTTACTCTGCTTTGAATTTCTTCCACCAGATGGCGTACGGTCAAGCTAAGGAGCCTGATGAATATGTCTATAATACACCTCAACGATCTCATCAAACTCATCAGCAATCACTTCACATTGACTGAAATTTTGGCAAGCGATCATCATAGTATTTGCGAAGAAAAAATACAGTTGTGATAGACGGTTGGCGAAGAAATTTGATAGATTCGGTCGTGGGATATGAGTGGTGTGTTGGTAGTTATGATCATAAGTCGAATCTGGTTCCTGCACCGCAGTGCAGCAACTTTTCTAACAATAATCATACATTTCATGCGACTGATTAATGATCGCCGCGGCATTGCTTTGTCTCTTTTGACTCGAAAAAGCCTCCTAAGCAGCTACAAAACTACCTTTCAAGGCTCATCGACTTGCCGAACAATGACCGATTTGCCGCCTGCACTACCTCGGTATAAAGCTGTACCGCTTACGCGGGATCAAATTAATTCCTTTGCCCACTTCGTTAGTCAGAGGTTTTTCTTCGAGACGAGACAAAAAAAAAGATGAAGAAGAATTCTTTGCTCTTTTTGATTTTTATACACAGACAAGAAAACTACATTCTGATTTTTTTGGTTGTAACTTAATTATTTTCTTTCTTTGGTAATACCTAATTATACACCATATACCTAACCCTAACTAATTTCTAATTATAACATAGTATGGTATAATTGAATAAAGAAATTCAGGCGGGGATTCTCAAATTGCAGAATTCAGTGTGTAGAAGATTTGAGACGGTTTTTGTACACTGAGTTCCGCCATGGAACACAGAGAAATGAAAAATGAAAAATCCCTTTGCGGGGCAAAAGGCAGAAAGTAATGCAGGTGTCGATGGCAAGTAGAGTAGTTCCTTTCGGGCAAAGTTATGGCGGGGACACGGTATAAGCTAATCTTTTGTACGAAAGGGTCATGGTACAAAGATTGAATATCTGTACATCTGCACCAGCAGTCCAAACAACCGTTTTCATATCGATGGTAAATGGTTCTCGTTGAAATAGAATAGTAAAAATCGGAACCTTAGTGACCTGCCAGCTGCGTGAGCAAAGGGTTGAGAATCGGTAAGGGTTAAAAATCGTCGTTTTCTTCAGGCATACAATCGGTGGTTCGCTTCTTTCGCTTTTTCCCCCCAACCTTTCTCTTCTTTTCTGTTCCCGCTTTATATGGCTTTCAGTTTTTCATGCTTAGGATAGGTCAGTTGGTTCCCACGCGAGATATACCTCAGCCTCGATCCTTCCTACTTCTCTTTTCCTCTTATTTCGTTAGGGATAAATTAACGGTGCCGATAAGCCAAGGGCAGGTGTCGTCCTCAACAACGCCCGAACGCCGCACCTTTTGAGTATAGCCACTGTGTCGAACCTATCTTTGAGAAGCTGATCAGAATAGACGAGATATGATCCGCTTTGATGATGAATTTCATCGGCGCGTGGCTCAAGAAGCAGATACCTACGTGAATTTGATATTCTATTCCCATTAAAGTTTGCATCGTCGAAAAAGCGCAGATCATTGTATTTGATAACCCGAAGTAGTTAATTGTTGACCAGCTTAGGCTTCTTTGAATTTAATCTCGTTCTATTGATCTCAAAAACTCAGCTGCCGCAAGACTCCTTACGGATACTATTCATGAGTTTACGGAATTTCGCTCTCGCATAATTAATCACCGGATCATCCTAATTCACCCCTCTATACATAATCATCGTGTGTTACGTTTTAAGCTCTACATAGTAGCAATTCTACCGACGCACACAAAATATACCCTACCACGTATTTTTAATATTGGGATAGGCACCGGTCCGTTCGCTCGCGACAACCACACATCCGGTCATTTTAACGGATCATATTCACATACGGGGACGATTCATAAAACAACAGGACTCTTTTTTTTTCATCCACCTGACCAAGAAACATGAGAGAATCACGACAAAGCTCAGTTCATTATCGAGCTACGGGTTTGCATGGACTTTGATTCAGGTTACGAATGATTGGTGTAAAACAATATATTGTTAATCCAATGCTTGCGCGCTTCGTTATGACGTCACTGTACAGTAGAAGAAACCCGCCATCTGTCGAAACTTATTGAATCATGGCGCCAGTCAGAAAACAGTGAAACATTGTTTCAAAGCTGCAGACCAGTTTCGATTTCAAGCAAAGTCAGTTCTGCATTTATTAGGTCGTCCCTTGGTGCTGGTTACCGAAGGGATCCCGGAGTCAAGCCACTTATGAGTAAATCGAATTAATTACGGTTAATCGATTCGTCGCCAGGGATCTGGGGATCGAGTCCCGGATCCGGGGTGAGCGAGACGCCCTCGCGGTGGTTCTCCCTTTTCCCCCCATCCAAGAAAACCTCCTGTAGGAACTCTTGGAGGGTGATGGAAGAGGGTGTTTAAGCTTCTCTGCATAATTTATTATATCCTATCACATAGAGCGGCAGAACCAGCCGGCAACCACCTAGCTGAGTAAAAAGGCCTCTCCCTTATGTCGTATCCTCTTCTTCTTATTATTATTATTATTCGAAAGAGATTTTTTTGATTTCCTTTTGATTTTAAGAACCCCTCTCTAGCTCCGCTATTTTCTAGGCACCCTAAGGTCCTTTTGAGGTCCTTCTTCACGCGCTGCAGCTGCTTCCCTTTCCGACTACGATCCACCTCTGTTGGGACTGCGTACGTTCGTACCTTATGCGAAGTTGGGATTTTTACAAAAAATTATAATCTCCAAAAAACACAGACGGATATGTTTTGAGCACTTTTTTTCCACTCTCTCACAACGTCCTCTGCGTGACGTCGCATTAAGCCGGGACAAATCGGATTTGCTTTCTCAAAGCTGCCCAAACAGACGACAAGGATTCTTGTTCTACATTCTACCTTTCAGACTCCGGCACCAAAAATGCAATTAGACAAACCGAAAAATCGGATAGGCAATACAGCATGTCGAACGTGTGAATGTCAAATTCATGGCAAACGTTATCATCATTGGCGACCTTTCAGTCGACTGACTTCCATTCGTTTAATACGTTGACTTTTGTTGCAATCTGCCACCGGCTCGAGATATTATCGGCCCAGTGTGCAGATGCTTGCCCCTGGTCGTGGTGAATGTTGGGGAGCGCTAGGAAACCGAGATAGTGACTTCTAATCTTGACAGATGTCCGCCGAACTCTTCTTCCCAAAGTTTGCTTCATAATACTAGACAATTATTCCTTATCGCCTTTTTATTCCGCCTCACATTCACTTCTTCATCCAGCCAGGACGCGCGCGTTTGCTCAACAAACACTTCAACGCTCTTACATAAAACGACCGCAGGCCAATTAAGTAGACTGACTAATCACTTTGAAAAGTTCCGCTCGGATAGACCTGAGGAGAATGTCTTCCTTTAAATTCTTCAGCATATGTCAAAATATCCTGCAGGCACCTCTGAGTCAACAGTACCACCGGTGATTGAGGATCTAATGAGGGATCAACTAATCGTCGCTGGTGTAAATTCTTCGTCACGTATTACGTTTTTCTATTTGAGGGTTCCAAAAATAGTACGGATGGGGAATATCGGTGGAATGCAGAGGATGTGTGGAATCGTGACGTTTCGCTTGCGTTCTGCCCTTCGGTGCTCAGACACCTGCGAAAATACGATAACGCTCTGTGAAACGATCACATTCATAATGAACACAAAACTGTATTGATAAACGACGGACCAACTGCGGGCTACACGGATAAAGGAGAAACTCGCACGCACCACCATTCGAGGCACGAATTCTTACCAAAGTTTACATAATTACATACAGGATGTTCTGGAATGCTGAAAACACAATGTCAGCATGAATCGGAAGCTTTACACGAACGTGAATTCCCAAAGGGCATTTTTTCGGGGGAATAAATTTACTAGGTACACAAATTCTAAATATGGACGACCGAAGGTATCTTCGGAGCTAAGAACAGCCACCTCGACGTTCATTCTATTCACGGTTCCATGAGAGTGGAAAGAAACCTTCATCGTTAACGAAGATATTCTTCAATAATCGGTACGTAGTTCGATTACCGATCTGAAACTTGTCAAGCAGACTGAGAATTTGATGATGGAACGTAGGTTTGGAGTGGAGATTTTTGAAGATTTTTATGGCAAAAAATGAGGAGGAAGAATGGGAATCGAGTCAATCAATGTCAGAGCACGGATTCCTCCGCATGACTGACGATATAGCTTCACCGGTCTCCGTGCTCCAGTGAACTATTCACCCCGCAATCGACAATTGACCTTAAATGTCTCCCTTGCGTAATTCTAGACATCAGACGGATTCGAAAATACAGTGTGTAGGGTGATACCTGTCAATCTGTCATTCTATCGCGGTGGAAGGGACCCTTGTAACGAAGTCTTCAGAAAAAAAACTATTTTTTCCTTTTCATTTTCGTATACATGAAACTGAAATCATCATCCAGGCAGCGTCCGTTGGTCGTCCGGATGGATTTGCATCGAATCAACGGAATATAATAACAAAAATTTATTCCTCTAGGGTATGGGTAACTTGTGAGGGGGACTTGCGTACTTTCTGGGATGAAAAATAAAGAAAGGAAACCTAGAAGGCAACGATTCCTCGGTTCTGGTCCTCGGGCCCTGGGCCCTGGGCCGCTCTGAAAAGATTCACCGGGTTCCGGGGTACCGTCTATGCAGCTGTCCCATCCTCCTGCCCGTCACCTAGGGACCTTTCCTTGCTTCCACCTTATGCCTCACCTACCTCGGCCCATCCTCTGGGTGGGTAAAGATGCGTTCGCTCTTTCCAGTACCCCGGGATATGTGTACCAGGGTGCAGATGGAAATTGAGAAGCCCCGGGGCAGTGGGCCATACGCAAACGCTGGCTAATGCTAACCGGCCGCTACTACCTGAGGATCATCTCTTGAACCGTTTTTCTCCATCTTATATAACAGATTCTCCTAAATTAATTTATATCACCAGCGTTTTCTTATTCCTCTTATTTTACCGTCTCGATCTCAGTAACGGATTTACACCCTGAAATGTTCAGGCAGGGTGCAAGATTCTTATCAGCATTGCGCATATAGTTTCAATTTCATCGTTTCTTGAACGTTGATCTGCCATGAAGAATTAAATAGATATCCTTTGATCAGTAGATCGGTAGCTTATGGGGCGTGTGGATTTAGTTGAGATTCTGAAGGACTACTGGAACTTCGAACGTATCGGCGTCGCGATTACGGCACCAGATTGCCAGTTGGGGCTTCTTGGGTCGCGCTGCACTGCTGACTCCCCGGACAGAGGGACTTCTGATCCCGCCAGAAGGCACCCTTCCTTCCTTCTGTTTGCCAAAGACCTTATACTGCAGCACCAAAGTCTAAAGCGAAAGAAAGAGAGAGCCGGGGGGAGCGAGGAAGGGAAAGCCAGAAAAGCTGAAAGGATCCTAAGAAGAAAAAGGAGAACTGATCGCCTTGTGCTGTTGATATTATTAATAATTCCTGGGGTGCGAGTTCGGAGGGTCGCTGCTGCTTATTAGGGAACTGACATAGGAAAAAGGGTCGCGCCACTCAACCCTTCCAGCTCTGCTACGACCACGGTTAAGTTACGTTAAGAAAAACGCAACGTGCCACATGGAAGGTGGAGGCCATAATACACACAGTGTGTTCCAGGAGTCAGCCCGCCTTATCACCGAGGCGATGCACTCCTCGAAGCATAATTTCGTCGCTCCTCCGGGGATGAAATCGAGGCGCCATGTGTTTGAATGATTTTCATTTCGAGAAGCAACAGCATATTGACGAGTGCAAAACGCGCGTTGATTTTTCTGAGAGCACCCCGTATACCAGGAAGGACGTTGTACGGCGTAAAACTGACTCTGGTGACTCGATGCCATCTGCAGCGAGCATCAGCGATCGCACCCTTTCTTTAATTTTTTATTTTAATTAGTCGTGAGGGGCGTATTTTTGGCAGTCACGCCACAAATGAGGCCCAGAGTTTCCGCGGACGGTACGTCAGTGCGTGCTAGTCTGGCCCCTCTCTGATATTCTTTGTGCATTGTGCAGAACGCGATCTATGGACTTTTTGCGTGCCTCCGGTTCAACCAACTTGACGTAACTCAATTTACTTCCTCGAGTTAAAACTCGGCACTCGTTACATACTCCAGGCTCATCGTTGCTCGACTTAATATTATACATGATGTAAAAGCGGAAATGTTTCACTGTATAAAATTCCACATTATCGCACTTGGCGCGAGTGGAATGTGAGCGTATACATATCTACATCTGCGTGTTCTAATTTCGTTAATTAAGACACAGCCTAATTAGGAGCACCTCGTGCATTTTGACAGTCCCAAGACGGTGAGACGAGGAAGAAAAAGTATTTCCACGGTATCTATCATCCGATCTGATCTGCGCCAGAGTGCTCTTGATCCTCGACGAGGATGCTGACCTTGAACGGAACACCGCCTTCTGCCGATGCCGAATTCGCGTTTATAGCTCGAGGAATAATAACGATTCGGTAATAACACGCACACTGTCGGACGCCTCATGGTCCGGGCAGGTATGGGTATGCACGGGTATGCCGCGAACGTATAGAGCCCGACCGACAGCGGACAGGGCATCTGTTGCACCAGCCACATGACCAGGTGCTGGGGCCTAACTCGGGCCCACCTTGGGCCCACCTTCTCCCGTCCTCTACCCCTCCCCCAGAAACGAAAAAACCTTCTCCCAACCCTCCTCAAGCTTTATTCCTGAGATTTCTACCATCTGCACCCTAGACACTTTCGCAGTGTCGAACACCTTCTGCCGAACGTATATAACAGAACTAAGAACTCCTTGTCCAATTTATTGCTTTTAGCGATGGCTCCGAACGGACGTCGATCTTTGGACCATCGGACCAGACATTTCGCTGCTTTTGCAGATTTGTGTTCAGTTTGTTCGAAATTCGGTCAGAGTTTGTTCGTATCCGTCGCTTGTCTCGCCGTACAACAATAAGGTCCCTTACAATGCCAGGGTGCAATATTACCGTCGCCACTACCTGTGCACACTGGGTACCTATACCTGGTCATTGTATCGCGGTTACGACCGCGTATACCGAGTAAGAATATATATGTAAATTTTTACCGAAAAGCGACACCTGATAGAGGAAGTGTAATTACTTGGGTTTGTAATTTACGACGATCTGGTCACCAGATGATGTCCAGTTGTTGACGCCGAAGGTATTCGCACTTCGGGGAAGGATTCGGGAAGGTCGTAGATTTATTTTTATTATTATTATTATTTTTTTTTTTATCATCGGCTACAACCGTTAGCTTTGATACAAAAGAAGTTATTTATGTTTATAACTGCAATATCAAATTTTATGAATATTTCTGTTGGCCAGACGGCCAGAATTTTTCGGTTCAAGAACACCAGTAGATACAGCTTGCTCAGACACGCTCCGAAATCCGTTTATATCTCAATCAAATTTCGTTACACAAAAACAAAATAATTTCCATCACGAAAATTCTAAGATTTCTCTCATTCTTTTGTAAAGAAAATGAAGAATGTCAAGCTACACATTTTGCTGTGAGATTCCTCGAAACTTTCTCCGTATATGATATAATTCAGTGACCGATTACGATTCGAGTTCGTGAAAGTATTAATTCTTCTACCACTTTCAATCGGTTTAATATGACGTAAATAATTTCTTGACGCCAATTGACTGATTTTTTATTGACAATTCAGTATAATCGAGAATTCTTCCAACGTTGGATCGTTGCCCGATTATTTTTTATTCAAAAATAACTCCAGTGTGGAAATTATTGGCAAGATCGCTCCACACTGGATCTTTTCAGCAACAGCTGCGAGAGAGGCGTCTACTAGATAGGATAAAACGATTTCTTAGAAAAAGAAGTAGCCTATAATCACGATAATTCGAGGGTAGGTAGCGTGTGAGCTAGAAATTTTTTAACGTGACATTGCTTAATTTCCGTAGTTTCTAACTAAACGACTCAGACCCTCCCATCTCTGAGATTGCTGAACGAAAACAAAAAGAAGAAAGCAGTGTTGAAATTAAGATTTTTTGTCTAATCACTGCAAACTCTGGTTCTAAATTCATTACATGGATGCTTCAGAGGAGAAATTACCGAGGTATTCAGGATATCGAGATTTTTAATCGGCATTGTACAGAAATGAAAGTGATTCCTCCATACTCGTAATATTTATTCGCGCCATGAACATATGATATATGAGCGTGATAGAAAGCTTCGGTCGAGTTTTCCGTTTACTCAAATATCTCCCGCATGTCTGATGTTTGCTGAAACAAATCGGTTTCTGCAAATCGCTGCAGCGTCCAATTAGTAGGTATGTACGAGAAAAAAAAAATTGAATAAAAATTAGTAAATTCGCGTACGCGATTTTTATTCGAGATCCGCATTTAGAATCTAGGAATTTAATACTCCTACCACATGTTTATTACGCAAGGACAGTCCTGCAAAAGGAGACTTCCTTTCGGGGAAGTAGAATCGCGACCGGGGGAAGCGGGGGCCAGGTTGAAAAATCGTTTCGTGTGGTCCAGGTCCCACGGACATTCGCACAAAGGGTTGAGAGACGGTGCAGTGGCTATGACTATGGCTATGGGCTGCTCAGTGCAGATTCAGAATGTGGGTGAATGTGTCGCGAATAAAAACCTGCGGTTCGCGGCCGACTGCCCAACCAGCTCCAGTACCCATATCCCGTTATAGTATACCTACCTCTACCCAAAGGACGAGAGGCAGGATGGGAGGGGAAGTACAATGACATACACACTATGCTGCACACCTAACTGCACATTCATAATCTGCAGGCCTTGTTTCTAGCGATTTAGACGCGTATTGCTGTGTCACCTTCCTGAATGAGAAAAATAAAACATCTTATAGGCTTTTTTTGTGAATTTGACTTTCGAAATTGAGCATGTAGCAAATTTAATTGATCTCAGAGATTATTGAAAATTTTAGGAGCTATCAATTTTTTTGTTCTATAAATCAAAATAACTTTTCTAATTCTGAGTATGTTTGATTGAAATTTGAGATACACATCCGTTGGTGTATCTTTTTTCATTCCGAGAATCCAAAGAGCTTGAATTACTTTTTTCGATTTGAAAATCGATATTTCAATGTTTCAGTAATTTTTACTGACAATTGCTGTGCACATTCGAATTCAGAAAATCAGCAGTATGTCTTTTTTTCCTCATTTTTGGAATTTTGTTTTGTCTTCTCCGAAAAGTCTCCAGCGATGTGCGACTAATCCTTTCGTTACAGCTTTTCTTCCATTAATTCGTATATTTTCTCCTATCAAGTCTCATTGTGAGAATATATCAAGATCAGCTTCACGTCCAAAAACCTGGTTCATAGTTTCGTGTGGGGAATACGATGTGAAGTAACTGTGACTCTTTTTGGGTTCAAAGTTTCTCTGTTAGAAAGAAAATAGAGTATATTTCCACCGTTCAATGGCGTGACTCAATAAGCGCGGAATTTGTAAACCTTCACGAGCGATTTGTGACGCCGTGCGGATACCACGACCGTGGACGGTATTACATGGACGTGACGAAGTGGAATTTAAACGTCACTTCAAAACAGAGCAGATGATGGCGCGTATGGGCGTAGGATACTGCGAGCTTAAGCTAAGAGTTTCTGACTATAAGTGCATCGGACGTAAAAATATTCGTAGGCACACCTTGCGCGCTAGAATAACGCATTCAGTTCTCGTCCCACGCGGACCTTGCGCCTACTGTACCTACCCGTATGTCCACCCACCATACGTGATGTAATTACTTATACGATAGGTAAAAGTAATCACGAATTTCATGTTTTGAATTTCATGTCATGAAACGACAATTTCGATGCCTGCAGTTTACCCCAAAAGTGACAGAATTCCTGCGATTATTCACCGACTATATCTCGATCCCAAGACGCACCTGGCTGTCTCAAGTTAAAAAAGAAAAACAAAAAATGATAATAAGCGCGAGGGTGGGTGGCTGGGCAGTTGGCGTAAATTGGTTCTTCGCCGATGTATACAGGCGTGGGATCAGAGTTGTTTTCGCGTTTCGGCAGCTGACGCGATGTACCTCAATATCGGTATCGGTATCATCAACCACGATGATGGGCATCGGCAGCGTCGCTAACCCGTTGGCTTTCATTTGGTTTTTCTATTCCGAAAAAAAAAAAAAAACTAAACCCGAAAAAACAGAACACAGGCCTCCTTCCCTTCGTCTTCGGCCGCGCGAGGTACGCCACCGGTCCGAAAAGGACCTTGGGGATGAGGCGCGGGGAAGAGAGGGCGAAGCGCAGCTAGCGTGGGAAGGTCGGGCAGCTGAGGCGCGCACCGAGTGAAGGCGGCTGCATCTTCCTCTGACCATGGGATTCTGCCGTGGAGGTACCTCCGCTCCTCGAGAACAACGGGCTGCAAGGTTCTGCGTAGATCACACAGGATTTGGGACACATCGTCGCGGTCGCGAAATCGAGAGTGTCACCCCGTAGGTCAGGAGCTCGTCGCGATCCTCGTTGCCTCGAGACGCGCGGTTTACTTCCGGTTTTTATTTTTGCCGGAAATCGCAGACTGGTCCTGGTGAGGGGTGCGGCAGGACACACGTCCTGTCCCAGTCTTCTGAAAGGACCCGCGATTCCCATTATTAATTCTTCCTGCGGTTCCTGTTCTAAGAGAGAAAATCTAATCCCCGCATTGTGTCGCGAACAGAACCTGCGTCACCCCCCTTCGTTGTCTGCGCAAGGTAGTCGGAACGTCCCGGATTTGAATCCGGGACAGGAAACGCGCACCTACCCCCAGACGT
>JAFFZH010014467.1:16292-35862 GCA_018420115.1 Euura saliciscinereae
CAGACGCGAAGGTACGACAAAATCAACATACCAAACTGCCGGTACACGACGCTCTTCCGAACTCAGTCGAGTTTCTCTTCCGGTCCCGCGGATCTCGCATCTGGCGTTCCTCTGCTCCGCGATACGTGTGTGGGTATTGTAATACGCGCCTACCTGTTAGACCCCTCTCCACCCACTTCCACAGACCCTTCGGGGTCCATTGTGGGAGCATACACCCTGCGCTTTTCGTATCGCGTGCATCAGGTTCCGGATATTGAGCAAAGCCCCTTCTCTCGACGCATCCGATCTCGGATATGGGATGCAAAAGATGAGAGAGTAAATATGAATAATACTCATTCTATTACCGTTGTCAATGGATACAATTTAATTATGTGGGATGCATTGATTTTCTACTATCAAATGTTTTCTAGTATTCAATCGAAGTCAATTGAAAGCTTGATTTTTTGGCGTCTTTTTGATTGTCTATCTCCTTGAACAACATTGCATATGTGCATTGATAAACATTATTATTATATAATCTTCTATTGAATTTTATTGAATAAAGTGAGTCGAGGTTTTCTCATGCTTGAATTTTTATAATCCATATATTTGTTTGATCTTCGATTTCGCGAATGGAGTCGTCATGGAGAAGAAGGCGTCTGGCGTTTAACGAGAAACCTGTATAAATACTACTCGGACGTGTTTATGCCCTGCCTTGTATAAATATTTATAAATGTCGAAATGATAGTTGATATATATATATTCTTTTTTCTTTCTTCTTCTTCGTAACCCGAACACGTCGTTCCATTAATTTGTCAGCCTCAAAACGAGACTATAATTAACAAAACGAAAGATTGGCAGGATGTGATTAATCAGTCCCCGAGCTATTTCCTGTTCTTATACCAAATGCAGTCGATACTACCGCGTCCGCTAGTTCCGGTCGTGTTCATTGACATCCAGATCTGGTGCTGCAGCTATCGCTATCAATTCATTTAATTCACCTATATGAACATTTTGATGGAGGGATAATGGACGCAGAACTATATTTTCAATGCAATATATTTTATTAATGAGTAAATTTATATACCTATAGTATGGAATACATGGAATAATACAATATTGACCACAAGTTCATGTCATCTTTCAGGGAATAATAATTCTTCAGCCGAATATCTTCTTCACTCCTCTTCCAATTTTTTTGAAAAAGTTCTTAATGTACTCTTTCCAAGATGACTTTGTGATTCTCGGGAATAAGTCCTGACTCGGATTGTGGGCTATGGGAAGACCCTCCCAGAATGAGTCTTCGGGATCGCTTTCCGATTCCGTGGCCCGTTGTAGAATCATAAAATTCTGTGGTCCGTTAATGTAAAGCGTATTTAAATCTCGACCGGTCTTATCTATCGGGTTCCACTTCTTAGGCAACAGTTCTGTCGTTTCTGGTGTCGGATTTCTGACGATACAGAGATAAAAATATACACTATATTATTTCACGTGTGAATTACGTGCACGAATATTGACCAGAGATGTTTTTTTTTTTTTTCACGCTCTGTAAAGATGAAAAAAATGGCAAGTTTTCGCTAACCCAGTTGCGACGAAGTTGTACCAAAGTTCGGTAAGAGTTTCCTTCATCAGTCGTTCTTCCTCTGTCGCTCCAATTGATCTCCCAAACAGAGTATTGAAATCGAATAAATAGAGCAGATCGTCACCGTGACAAACTCCCACGTCGAGTGTACCGGCACCGAATATTTGTGAGAATGATAAACTGCCTCTGCAATTGTGCACAGAGACAAAACGAAAAAAAAATGAGATGAATAAGACCAATTAGGTAATTACAATTCCCACGGTATGCAGGTACAGCGACGCTCTCTTTCGATTAGTTATTCACTCGATTCAATGGTCTGGGTTTATCCTGTTTCACTAATTACGTAAATTAACTATTCTATAAAACTCGATATACCGTAAAGCGAATATTTCGATCGAGTGAAAGTTTGTCCGAATATCGAACATACCTGTAGTTCAGTTGGTAGAGGTACATCGTGTTGTTGACGCGGTGCTTTTGGGCAATCCAATTTATTGGCCGTTTGAAGAGTCTCGTGGTTGCTGCCTGCGAGGGATAGACAATAAACGGTCGAATAGGTTGCACAAGGATCGATGCCACAAACCTTTTGTAAATCCGAAATTGAGTTCAACGATATTTTCGAGTTACCAAAATAGTGGGACTTGATAGCGTCCGATATCTCGTTCTTCGCCTCTTCCGAGAAATATTCCTCATATACGAATATTGCAGGAAACGCGGAGTGGAAGCTGCCATCGAGTCCGGATATAGTCGAGGCTCCGAAGAACAAGGCTGAAACATAACGTGATTCCGTATCGTTTTCTACGTCACTTTTTCAGACTGTGTCCCTGAACGTCGGAGTAGACAAACAATAATTTATCACCGATGCGCAGGGGCGGGCGTGTCTCGCGATATGGACCACGCGTGCTTACACGAGTCATCGTATCTGTTCGAGTGCGATAATCTTGTTTCTGGTATCGCTTATTTTCTACTCGGCGTACGGTTTATCGCTTACGGTGCTCCGCAAGGCCCGCTCTTTCGTCATCAAGGACGATACCGGATACTATTCACTCTCTATACTTAGACATTTTTATTTTTATACTCACGGGACGTTACAGCTGCTCCGTCATCGCGCACGGTTCCTATCATCATCGAGACGTTAGCCTGCTTGCCGTTCTCTACCGCGTTCTCGGGGTGTTCCGCGAGGAAGGCACCCTCGACGGTGCCCTCGACCACCGCTCTCAGCGGTACCGACGGTTGACCGTTCCAAATCTGTCAAAAATAGGGCAAATACCGACGTTTACCATCTTGGGGATGATATATTTGACCAAACTCACGTAGAGCATCGCGTCCGAAGTCGTTATCTGCTCGACGTCCAGTTTCCTGAGACACGTGACCATCTCGGAATTCGTTGAAACTGGACAAGCATTCGCCTCCGCAAGTTTTTTCGCTTTTGCCAGAGCTTCGCCAGGGTAGGATATCGAAGAGGGCGCGAATGCGCTGCCGCTTTGGGATATCACCGAGTTTATCAGGTCTGAAAACGACGGGGTTTCAAACCACCTACCAACGATATAAGACCAGAATTTTAACGAAAATAGTTCACCCTTCGACAATGGAGAGAACATGTGAAGATGCGCGCTCACTGCGCCAGTGTCTTGACCGGCTACCGTGATCCGGTCGCGGTCGCCGCCAAAGGCCGCAATGTTGTCGCTGACCCATTGGATAGCCGCTGCCTGGTCTTTGAGGCCGTTGTTTCCGGACACCACGGAGTCCTCGGTGCTGAGGAAGCCTTGAGAGTCGAACACGTATCGGGGTTAGTATGAGGATCGTGGTGTATGAAAAGTGAGATTGCCTCGTACCGAGCCATCCCAGCCGATAATTGATGGTGACTAAAATTAGATCCTTGTTCAAGAAGCGGTTCGGATTGAAGTGCTGCCTCGTGCCGCTCCACCACATCCAGTTTCCTCCGTGGATCCATATCATGACCGGAAGTGGATAGTGGCCAGGTTGGGAAGGGAGCTTGAAACAGAATTGGCACAGGTTAATCCACCGAGTTGGCTTCAGTTTAGCCATTAGCAACATCGAGGAACCTTAGGCGTGTAGATGTTGAGATAAAGACAGTCTTCGGAGCCAATAAGCAGCACCGGATCGCCGAGGAAGTCTCTTTGAGAGCACGGAGAACCGTCCCTCACAGCGTTGAAGACTCCGTTCCATTTCGGAGGCGGAACTGGTGGCTGAAATCGCGAATCAATGTCACTGCGAAACCGATGCACCTTGTGAAGTCGAACGTCTACTCACCGCGAACCTGAGATTGCCCACTGGAGGTTTGGCGTAAGGAACGCCGAGAAAGGCGTGAAACGATCTTCCGTTTTCAGCCTGCGAGACAACGCCTCGAATCTGCCCGAGGGGAGTCGATAATATCGGTTCATTTGCCAAAACGACACTTCCGCAGGTCGATATTATCAGGATGAATCCAAAGACCTGGCCGAGCTGCACCGTCATTTCGTTCACTACGTCGTTGGTCGGTCCCGTCCACCGATGAAATAATAACTGCGTTGTTAAATTTGACGTCACTTTAACATTTACCAAGTAACGCTGGTGTCGCTCGACGCTAATGTGTTATGCAGTCAATAAGTCGATCTATAGATATACCGGTCGCGGTCCGCAGCCTTGGGGGATAAAGTGTTAATCTTGGCGGGATATTCGAAAGCTTCTGAGAGAACCCGTCTCGTTCGGAGTTCCGCGTTTGTCCTGTGTGGCGCGTGTGGAGGTACTGCAAGTGCATATGCTCAAATTGTTAGAGAATTTGAACCTCGAGAGATAACGGTATGGTCGTGGCTCGTGTTGCATCTATTTATAGTATATTTGCACAGTGGGGAGTAAATAGATTAATAGCTGACCATGCCTGTTTATGAACGTGGCGAAATTTATTGACCGTTATACCCCAAAGTTTTCAGCTCTTCGTATCAGTGTATATATAAGGTTTTATAGAAAGCTACACCATCGAGGGATACGTGTAGAGGGTTTCGAAAAATCAACGTAGCCTCGAAATAAACCACAGTAGACTGCTTCTAATTCGGAGCAACCGGTCTTCAGGCCAAAAAACTAATGAAATATGAAGTCGATCGCCATGCTTTAAACCTACAGACCGAACGGCCGCGTCGAGACGTAAATAGACCCTCGAATACACCCACGGTGCAGGAATTTTCTTCCGCATGTAAATTATACTCAAAACCTACATCCGACAAGAGGAAAGTCTTTGTTGACGTCGATGCGAGCAACAAAAAAGTGTTCAATCAGAAAAAAAATCACTTTATACGCGTTCAAACTAATCTCAAACAATATTTTTTATTTTTATCAAAATTATTTCAAACCCGGTGGATGTGACGTCAGAATTCACAATTTCAGCGTCATATTTGAAGAACCTGACTCCATTAAAAAGCGAGAACTAGAGTAAACGAAGTGGAAAGTGAGGAGTGCAGGGTTACCACAGACGACGCTAGATGGCGGGTTTGAAATACTGAATAGTGACGTCATGAGAACTGCGAATCTACAATAAATTATTCAATAAAAAGATTGAACAAACAAATTTCTGTCTAACAATGAAATCTGTTAAACTGCGAATCACGCAGATTGTTGGTTATGTGGCTGCATAGTGCATCTCTCGTAATAATGGTAATTAACTGTAATGCATGCATAAGTTATTTAGTTATCCAACTCTGATAGTTTCGCGATGCAGCTGGCGATACCCAAGAGCACCATAGAAGCACTCAACGGACTATAAATTTTACACTAACAACAGCTCTCTGAATAATTGTTGTTTATTGTTGACTGTGATGATAAAATCAACATTATACTAAACATTACTCCAGTCTAGCTTCAGTTAACTAAAATCTTTCGAAAATATCCATCAATGATGGAGTGAAAATTGAGTAAATAAGAAATGTAAATTGACCATATGTCTACAGCAGCCGGTCTCTAAGCTACCACTTTCTACTTCCGGATGCGAGATGAGTTCGGAGGTGGTCGAGGGTTGTTTGTTGGTCGAGAGTGGTCAATGTGAGAGGAAATGGATGTGGCGGAGGCTGGCTGCAACCACCTTGGCTTCCGGACTGGAACCGGGGTTGGGTTCTGCTCCCTTCTGCATCCGTCTGTCGGGGCAACCACCGCCTGCGGAAAACCACCGCACCGGAACACACGTGTTTCGTATATCCTTGCGGGTCTCTCCTCTCCCTCTCTCCTTCTCGCGTTCGCCAAGATCGGCTCCAAAAATAAGAGCGTCTCTCCTCTCGCTTCCTTCCTTCAAAATTTCTCGCACTTCCTCCTTCTTTTTATCCTCTTGGTTATAATTCTCAGAGAACGATCCCACCAGCTGCTCTAACTTGGTGAGAAAATTGAACGCGACACGCGAGGGCGATAAAGGAGCCGAGGCCCTCCCTCGCATGGGGTAATAAAAGATCCTAGGTATTCGCCGATTTCATTTCCTCCTCACGAACCAATTTTTTAATTATACGACTCCCTTCGTGTATACCTGCACTCGGTTTATTCAACAGAGAAGCGACGATCAGCTCGTCTCAAACCACAATTAGACTCTGAAGATCGTAAAAGCAATTAGCACCCAGTCGTTAACGGAGATATACTCGGGTGGTGATACCGGAAGATTGGATCAGACGCTATGACATTTAACGAGGTCGTAATCACTGTGCTTTCGGATGATCAAACTGACCGGTTTCGAAAATCTTTATTCAGTACAAACTGTATTGTAATAAATTGGTGATAATTGTCTTATTCCATATACATAACGTGGTACAAAAATTGGCGATCTGGTTCCCACGACATCACACTTCACGTTCGCAATATAATCGGGAACGATTCTTGAATTTAATTACTTTTTTCCTTCAAGAGGCTAAAAAAATCTTTTTTTCATTTTAAAACCATTGAAATTCTTGTCACTCGCTTCTTGTTTATTTTCTCTTCTAATCCCAACAACATACTCGCGACGTTGATTTGATTAAATCTGGAAAATTTAACAAGCCCTATAGTCTGTGAATCATGTCTATCGTTACGGACGAGCGGCTCTAGCCAGTGTCGATAGAATCGCAATTAACCGGTTCTTTGTATCCGTGAAATCCGTCGTCTCGACGATGACACTCCGTCGTTCGAATCATGGCTATGAGATAAATAGAGGATATGAAAACTAATCGTCTGTTTACTCAGCACCGTGTACAATACTTTTTACCCTTTATGTAACTCGTAGTCAGAAAGCGGTGATAATGAATCGGTAATAGAGTGATTACCTATTCGGGTGGTGGCGACGATCTCACCGTTCACCTTATGTCGCGCCCGTGCTCTCTCGGGCATTATCTAACGCCTCGAAGATTACGCTTTTGGTCGCCCCACCTGACGCAGAAGCTACCACCGATTCGTAGGTGTGCATGCGCCATGCGATCGGAGACAATGCCCGTGGTTTATACGTTTTAACATAACAATGCGCCTATGTCATACCGAAAGCTTTGTTCCCACAGAGTTGAGGTACCACAAGTTTTTTTTTTTTTTTTTAACCAATGGTCACTGCAGACGCGATCGACGTCAAATGCACAACCTGGAGAACGTGCGTCGAATTAATACCCCTCTTGACTATATCAGAATGAATTTCTCGATATTGTATACTTCACGCAATCGCCTCGACGATGTTTCTTTTTTTTCCCCCCTTAACACACGACACGCGCGTGGGACCGTGGCTCGATGCGTGGTACACCATCTTCGAGAAACGTCAAATGTTTTTGTGATACCGGAAACAATGATCGAGCCACGAGGAGCTTTACGGCTTTTTAAAAAACTACGTGACCGTGTGACCCTTAAGCGATCCTTGGTCACATTAAGGTGAACAACACAGTTATTGGCCTTTCAAATAAAGATTAATTTTCTAAATGTTCTAAAAAATCTCTGACCAACGGGCACCGTGTAAGATTTTTATTAGTTTCAAATGAATGGTCATAATTTTAGCTGAATGAATCCAATTAGAGGTCGATTCTTCGGTTACGAGAGATGAATCTGGGTCTGATTATAGTGTCGAGGTTCATGGTATCGTGGGATGCGTTTTGGCCTCTCGAATTTTATTGTTAGCTCACGTTTTGTTGATTCAGTTTGAGCGATTAGTTTCCACCCTACCTTTATTGAGGGTGTTAATAGACCGTTTTACAAATATCTCGTCGGACGTTTCATCAACTCGACGCAATAGCAACGTCGATTCGAGAAGCTCGCGTTGTGTTCATCCAACCGGGGATAAAAAGGCTTAACGAGAGTCTTTAGCAGGCTCCCCATTATACTTTCCCTCAATGCTCACTCGCGACTGACTCGGGCAATCGGAAAGCTATTAATTTCCAATGGCCCTAAGAGCCGGCTGCGAGTCAAGAAAAATCCCAAAAAGTCAAGGTGCCGGGGGACCTCTGCTCCTCCGCTCCTCCGCTCTGCCGTTGCCCTTACCAGTATTATAAGATACGACGAATAAAACGGAGCAGAAGCAACGCCAGACTCCGGCCCTCCGAAGCCCAGATGCTGTCAGAGACTCGAAACCTGTACCACCTTCGGGTGTATCTTTCTCCCGTGTCTCGCATACTCGACATACCGCGTGATGGAAATAATCCAGGGGGCATCCCACGTGAAAATTGTCTGTTTTTTTTCCCCATTTAGAAATCAATTTCTGCATGGGATAATGATAATGTCTGGGTCAACTTCCGTGTTGATCGGGTTCGCAAAAAAGAGCAATGGACTGGTCGGACGGGTTGCAACATAAATATCTCGTTTACTGTTGCACCGGGAGCATCGAGTAATTAGTGCCACCGAATTCAAGAGCGTAAAAACAGAAAACAAAGTAAGTTAGGTCTTTTTCGATCCAGAGGGTGGGAGAGTCGAGTTTCGTTTGAGATGAAAGGAGGCGTACGCACTACGAGACGAGGACGGAGAAGGGAAAAACTTTGGAACGGTTCGACGGACACAGTGCAGCAGCTGCAACATCCGATCCGTATCTTTTAAGCCGAGCGGGTCTGCCTGGTCAGAAGATTATTATTATTATTGTTATCGAGTTCGGTCTCCAGCTTTCCACGGCTTCGTTTAACTTCGTAAATAATCGTCAATCTTCGGGCACGTGTCGCGCGTGCTTCTTTTTCCCCCACCGTTTAGAAAACCGGGACGGCAATCATCCCCTCGATTTTCATCCAGTCGAATTAATCCCCGCGAAGAGGAGGGGAGTGGAAGGGGAGGGGGTCCGAATTACTCTCAAATCCTTCGATTAATTCGCGACTATTGGCTCCGAGGGGATACGTACACCCCGAGTCGTACCGAAACTTGAATTTCTATTCCTAGTCACGATCTGGCTTCAGCCCCTGTCTCCCCGTGTGCATTTCTCTTTATTTCCACCCCATAGATTCTCACGACGCTTTGATATTGCAAGTATATCCACGCGGGGTTTAGTTCTAAATTGCTCAATTCTCTGTATAATAAATTACTTCCTAAGTCACCGAACGAATTTGTAAACACGAACGCATGCATAGTGGTTCACGTGGATAGAATTGTACATCGGAACGAATTTGGATCGCGATGCAAATGCATATACGTGAGTGCAGAAGGTTAATTACTCTAACTGATAATCAATATCGAGTCCACGCTGCGCAGTTGCAGTGATATGAATTTCACCATATTTTGCTTATGTCCACGTGAAATGCTGCAGGTAACGAGGAAAATTTTCAGTCTTTGGTTAATGTTTGTTCAGTTGCTAGAAATTCCCAACCCGCGGAACGTTATAGTCCACGAGTACAGCATGGTCACAGTCCTCAGAGTCCCAAACGGGGAATCTCGTTCTTAGTCCTCCTCCTCCTCCTCGTCGTCGTCGTCGTGTGCATCGGTTATATGGTGCAGCATTTGTAGGTAGAGAGGTAGAGGTTATATCAAATGTTTACTTTCCCAGCACTGTGTTTCCGTTTGCCTTTGGCAAATCTTTATTATTAAAATACACGCGGTATATGTGCTTCACCCGTAGAGTCATACTCGTATAGCCATATACATGGGTAGGTATATGTATACGGATAGGGTTCACGCGGTTTGATTTTACCGCGCGTTTATATAATTTCCATAAAGTCTGTGAGACCGTAAACAGAACAAAAAAAGGTATATAATCTCCCCATGCGAAGTAATCAATGACGTTTTTCATTGGGGGGGTTTCTTATTTACAGTAAATAGATAATCAACTACCCTATAATTAATAAAAGTTAGCCGCATATTTGATGTTTGAAAAATGAATTCTTCAGGAGCGTAGATAAGGTCGACGACCTTGGAGTCCTTAGCGGTCGAACTTTGTTCAGAATAAATAGCAATGAATGAACGAGGTCATCGTTGCGTGCGTATACAACCGACCGACGATGAGTGCTCGCGCGAGCCAAGAGCCCCGGTTTCGTTTAAGCCCAAACGAAACGAGAGAGAAAGATAGCGAGAGTTATAATGTCGCTAGTGTAACGAGCTAACGCGGTATAACTCGTTACACGTGCGCGCGATCATCGATATAACGCAGGTAAGAAGAAGAATAAGAAGTGGTTACGTACCACGCGAGGGGGAGGAAAGGATGCCTGTATACCCCGTACCTCGAGCTCATGGCAGGAAGTGGTTCCATCTGGTTCCCCCGGTCTGACCTGTTGAACCACCGCGAGACCGGAAGAGCACTGTACACCTCGTAGCTAGGCGTAGGCCCCCTCATACGAGTCGGGACGAGGGGAGGAAGGAGCCCCTTGAAGCCCGTGTTGTTTTAACCGAGCAACAAAGGCTTCCATTTACAGTCTTGAGCCAATCTCTTATCACCGCGATACGCAACCATTCGATCCCCTCCCGATCTCGAACTCATCTTCGAACCCGATTGCAATTAAGAATCTCTCTCTCTCTCTCTCTGCCACTCGGCCAGGTCCGAAGTTAGGCACCGGCGCTCCGTGCGTAGGGGGGTGACGTCACGCGGCGCGTGCCACCGACCAGGGGTGGGGGAAATACAGGGTGTAGTAGTGGGGGGTGGCGCGTGCAGCCGGCCTGCAGCTGCCCCTTAACGCGGGGCCCGTCTCCCCTCGGGGGGACCGCCATTATAAGTAGGGGTAGCCCACCGCTGCAACTTCCAGTCGAGGGTTGCACTCCGAAACGAACAGAGCTGCTCCCGTAGATGATTTGAAAAAGAAAAAAAAAACGAATTTTAAAACAGAGTAAAGAAACTCAGTCGGGTTTTTACGCGCGGGAAAAAAAAAATAATAATTCAAGTATCATCGTACAGAAAGTTTGTACGATCTCCTAAAATTAATCAGTGAAGTAAAAGTTTGCTGTTCAGCCACGCCGCCATCTGTCGGACTAAGTGCGAGTGAGTTTAACGTTACCGTTGCCAAAGTGCGGCGCCAGTGTCGCAAGGACCGGGATTCAACCAGCGAACCTTTTACCTTGGCGTGGGGGAGAGACCACAGAGCGTGGTTCGGCTCGCGCCAGTAGCCTCTCAGCAACGGAGTGATCAGCGTCGGCGCTGTTATTACAGTACCCGGTATAGAAAAACGAATTGACTCTTAGAGAGTTTCGAGTTTTGTGTTGTGTTTGAAATTGGGAACAACGTTTATCCACCCCCACCCCCCTTTCCCTCCTTTGAAACCCTTAACCCGCTATGATACGATTATCGTGGTATTATTGATAAACAACAACAAAATTACATCAATAACATTATAAATGTCGCGAAGGTGATCGAACCCCGCGATAATTTGATATAATGTCCGGGACATGGACCGTTCAACGACTACTGTTCAATCTAAGGACGTAGATTAATTACAATATTTTTTTTTTCTGTATATGAGAAAGAAAAAAAAAGAAGGTACATACATACGTGCGTCTACTACACTCCGGAAATATTACCTCGACCACACGATTTGGATTAAGTGTTTGTAAAGTGTGAAAAGTGATCGATTTATTATTTATTTATTAAATATTGTGATGTTTTCATTGATGTGTTTAGTGTGGGTAGTTTGAATAATAAATATAATAATAATCTTTGGATAATTTCTATGGCTATGCAGTGTTATCTGTATGAAATCAACGAGTTGACGAGTTACGCGTATTGAAAATTGAAAAAAAAAATTTCCATACCGTAATTAACGACCCCCTCAGATCCGCCATGTGGAACACGGTCATTCTTTGGACGGCTGCCGTCGTCCTACTACCCTCTCCGCTCGAGGTAAGAGAAGTCAAACTCAGATATAACCGCGCGGGGCGGGAGAGTTCAGACTTCAGAGTCAGACTCGTAGTACGCTATCGCCGTACGCGGAATAGTGTAGGGTCTGTAGCGCGGGGGCACGAGGGGGGTATTATTGCCAGGATAGACGCTTCGGTTCCGATGAATGACACGTTGTTTGGTCCGGAATCAGAGTCCCTAGTCCTCGTCTCGTATTCTGAGTTTAAGAATCGAGAAGGCGAAACCCTCTCCGGGCGCTGCTCGCTCCCTGGGAGAGATGTTTTTCGGTTACATTTTCATCTCTCTTTATATCTATCTTTCTCCTTCGGTCTCGACACTCGCGTCGCAGAGTCTCGAGACCCCCATCCCGAGAAAGCAGATTTACTACAATGCTAAATCTGGAAGACACTCTTTTAGAATATAGTGTGTCTAGTCTTTTAAGTCGCTAGCACTGTTTGACGTTTATCTCGCCTTCTTCTCTTCTCTTCTCTTCTCTTTATTTCCTCCGAGCTAAAGCCGCATTTTGAATTGAGCTTATGACGAAACACACCGCGGTATCCATAAATACACGTGAGCCGTTTTCAGACGAGAATAAATCCCCCCACGGTTCGCCAAAAGTCAATCTCTTCAATCGGCTACGGTTCTTATGATCAAATTTTTCAAAATCGCGACACCCAGATATTCAGACTATACAAGCTTACAATATATTATACAATGTCTAGTTCGTTCGTTTGTTTGTTTGTTGGCTACTCGTTCCAACCGTTCGTCGTAAGGATCATTGAATGCGGGTAACTGGCTGATACGGACAGACAGAGAAAGAGAGTGGATACTGGTGTTTAAGTTGAGCGTTTCTTTTTTTTTATTCGTTGTTTTCGAGCGCTTGAGATTCACGATTATACTCTCTCGAAAAAATCGTGTCTGGTGTTCCAACAGTCTCGGGGCTACCGAGGCTTCTGTTTCTCTTTTGGAAACTCTTGGAAACTATTAAAGACTAGACTACGTCAGATCTATTGAATTCTTTAAATTATTACCTCATCCTGATTTCGGGTTAGATTTTAAGTAAATCAATTTAAAATCCTACGTCTCTGGTGCGAACAAGAGACTGGAAAAATTTTATGGATAAGATATTTTATATCGTATGTATGTTATTTTTCAGGTGAGCGGATCCGGCGTATTCGAGTTGAGGTTAAAGTCCTTTATAAACGAATACGGTAAGGATAGCCAGGGTAAATGTTGTTCCGGAATTACATCACGGACGGGTGAATGCCTGGGCCCTTGCAGGACGAGGTTCAGGGTATGCCTGAAGCATTATCAGGCGAAAATCGACACTACGACACCGTGCACATTCGGCGACGTAGTGACTCCAGTGCTCGGAGAAAACGTCGTCAATCTAAGTTCGACACTCTCATTGCCGAGTTTCTCGAACCCGATAAGATTCCCATTCGACTTTACGTGGCCGGTGAGTAAAATTCATCATTTTCATAAAGTTATTGCTACAAACAGAGGGAGAGAATGAAACCTGACAGATGCGCGTCGAGAGTGAGACGCGCAGGTACAGTCGCAAAGCACTTGTCCCTCGCGCCGCACGCAACACACTCGGGGGTTTTATACGAAAACGAGAGACGCGGTGCAACGTGCTGCATGCTGCACAGCGCACGGGTTTCGCTCTCCTGCTGCAGCAGCACAGCAGAGTTAGAGAGCGCGGTGGCAGATGGCTTTTAGCCTCTTTTGTCAGGGCCCCTCTCTACACACTCGCTCTCTCTCGCTCTCTCGGAGAGTTAATTTTACTAACCCATATGGTGCACCCCTTCGTACAGTGCTTAGAGTAGGTACGTAACCAAAATGCACTCGCAGCTCTCCGTTTGTAGCGAATATTCGATAATAATTGCGAGGGTTTAATACTCTAGAAGTAAACATAAAAAATTCGAGAGGTTCGAAACACCATGTGACTTTTTTTTTTAATGTTTGTTTGAGAACCCAATCAATCGGTTATGGTTACGACTAATTAAACTCTGACTGGAATAAATTTATTGGAAAATTTGCGGTTTATAATTTACCATTATTATTACGATTTTTTGTTTTTCGTGTTGGTCGAGTTTTCTCGCGTGCCGGTAAAATTAGTGGCTACTAAACGTACAGACACGGTATAGAAAGAAATGAACGTATCTAAAGAGAGAGAGAGAGAGAGAGAGAGAAAGGGAAGGACGTCGGACAACCTGGTCCCACGCCCGACGGCTGCGTGATTCGCGTCTCAAACACGAGTTTGAGGAACAGATGAATGGCCGGGGGACCGACCGAGCGGGCAGTCCGCGAAACGCTTAGCATAAATTACACCACGAGTCAGAGCGGGACGGTAGCGCTGAGCTTTTTTAGAATTTCCTCTATTAGATTATATGTAGAATTCTTGGAAGGTGAATTTTCGATCAGACCGTGCAAAAAAAAAGGGGAGGGATATTTGATTCTAAAAATAGATCGTCAAGTTTAGAATGAAACTGCGATGACGCAACTCTATGAATGAATGGTAATACATTTATGTCTCGCGGGTGTAGGACACGTGGTCGCACTACCCGGTCATCTGACAGGTATCAGCTGATACCTCCTGCCGTTATAAACTCGCTTCGATCATTCTCGCGTTCTCTTATGTCTAGATATACATATACCCGGACCGCGAGGTTATGCTTGCTTATTAGCATGGGATACGCGCTACGATCATAATGTCATACCGCATCTTCTTTTCTTTTCTTTTGTCCCCCCACCACCTCACGCAGCCTACATTCAGTTTCGTAGTATTACTTTTCTTTCATTTCTTTTATTTCTCTATTTTCTTTTTTTTTTTCTTTATCGTCATCATTATTATTGCTAGTGTATAAATAGACGCGGAAATCGTCTAGCCGAGGGAGTGTGTGCCTCGGGGCTCAATGGGTCACGCCGTGACGATTCCCTCTTCGTACATAAGAATTATTAATATTCAATGAATCAGTAGAAATAGTTGATTGATTTTCATCAATATTTACGCGATTTTTTTTTTTTTTTTTTTTGTATGATATAAAATTTATGCAGCATTCGATAAATGCCGGGTGCAACGTATAGGAAGAGAAAAGAGCGAAGAAAGAAAGAAAGAAGAAAAGAGGGAGGTCAGCTTCACTACCTGCACGTCTTTCTCTCTTTCTCTCTTTCTTGAGCGAACGACCGATGGTCTAGTTGGTGGTAGTCGCGAGAGTTAACCAACACATAGAATTTCATCGTGCATACGTGTGCATAAAGAACGTGCCAGCGCGCCGGAGAGCGAGAAAGAGAGAGAGACGGAAAAGGGAAGAGAGGCACGGAGCGGCATGAGGCATGAGGCACGGCGCTGAGCGCCGCGGTGAACGAGAGAAGGGAGGGAACAGGAGGAGGTATGCTGCGCGCAGCCGTGGGAACCGACTCCCGGCTCCCGAGTCCCTCGGTCTTCGTCCCGCTTTCGATCTCTTCGGTTTTTCTCTCTCTCGATCTCTTCTGCGCGGAGGAGACTCTATTCTTATTATTTTTTGTATTTATATTTATTTTTATCGTCTATAGGAACTTTTCTCTCTCTCTTTCTTTCTTTCTTTCTTTCTTTCTCGGGTTATTCGTACAAATCCCTATACTGAATTGGTCGAAACACACACACACACACACACACACATACACACCGGGTTAAAACGCATTGCTCTTAAGATTCCACCGAGATACTTGAAAGGGGTTTTTTCGTAGGTCCTCTCTTTTTTTTTTTACTCTCTTTTCATTCTCCCCAATTCGGATACCGAGAGACTGATATAATAAATTAGAAACCCGACCGTTTTCATTTGTCTCATCGCGAATTTAAGAGAAGAGCGAGAGAGAGGTATATTTAATTTTCGACCGTCTCTATACGTTTATATATATTGTATACACAAAACTCGCATACCTCGTATCACTATGTTCACACATTCTGAAATAATGAGTGTGTGTCTACACCAACACCGAACACTGCTCTTGACCACTACACGAGCTCTTATACCTCGAGCGAGACAGATATATCTAAAAATATACTCGGACCTAGTGTCTGCCGACTACCTGTTCGCATTTAGGGTCTCTCGACCTGTTCCCTCGAATCACCTGTTCAATGCTTTCTCAACCCGACTTCCGATCAAATCGAACAGATTATACTTTGGACCCGATGTCACGTACCAGTGATGTATTAGATACTGGTTATACAAACCAGACTCTCAATTCTTTTCTTTACTGTATGTGGATACATATGTACAAGATTATTAAATTTTCTTCTTTTTTTTTCACAGTTCTGTCTGATGATGAATAATTGTCAGTTATTTTTTTTTTTTCGTTCTTTATCTCGCGTAAACACAACTGGAGGCAATTGAAAGCGATGAATTAGCGCGGATTGGGTGTAATGTCATATTTATCTCGAGGCTTCCTGACAATTTCAGACACGCGTATAACGAAATAACAACAAATTATTTATGAAACTATTTTTGTTTTGTTTTTATGCTCAATTATTTTATCTTCCAATGATATCCAGCTACAAAGCTGGGCGATGTACGTTTTACCAATTCTCGCTTTTACACTCGTCAAACATTGGCTTTTCCAAAGTAAACCCCACGGGGGTTACGTCGAGGCGTTACATCGGGGATTTCCCCACCTCGTGTGTCCTCACATCGGCCAGGTGCATAGTTGAGTCGTACGACTTTGAAGTTTACAACCATTCACACACGTTCGACTTCACCGCCCCATTCGGTTCTGTCATTAATTATGCAATAAACCGTTCACTATGTAACAGTTTTCTTTATGATACAGCTGTACAACACCCCTTCAAGTAGAGTAACACCCTATTCCACGCGTGACTTGAAACACCGACCACCCGGCACGCGCTACTATTACGATTTTAATCATTATTGAGTTTACAACATGTACCTGTTGTGTGTCATGTACATGAGATAATGAGGATAATTATAAAATTCAACATCGATTGAGTTTTATTAATTAATTTCTTTTATGATTTCAGGGTACGTTTTCGCTAATCGTCGAGGCATACCACGACACCAATTCCTCGGATCAATCACCTGGTGAGTTTTCATAGAATTTGAAACAATTTGCAAAGGAAAAAAAAAAGAAGCAGAAAAAAAAAAGCTTGAGAATTAAGGGGTTTTGAGTATGCATGTCGCGTCGCGCGTGCGGTTGGGTCCGCGTAACTAGGAAAAGGGGTGAAAGAGAACGAGAATGAGAATGAGAACGAGTACGAAAAACCGGGGCGGCATGTGTGGGCCAGCTGGCCCCGAGGCGAGGCGCGCGCCACGGACAGACGCTCGAGGTTCGGTTCGACAACCAAGACGCAACTTCCGGCCGTGTGTGCGACGACATTCGCCAGACGCACGGAGAAACCCATACGACCCTAGTGTAGGCCTGTGGTGACCCCGCAGGGACGAGAGGAAGGAAGGAGTTTCCTCTAAAACTCGAAAAACTCGAAAAACCTGCTCTCTTATACAATATATATTATACCCATAAGTTATACACATCACTTTTCATTTCTTTATCTCGAATTTAATCAAAATTCTATAGATTCTAGAAATTAGGATAAAATAACAAAATATCAAAATATACGAGGGGGGGGAGGACGGACGCGGCGTTGAGAGCTACCAGTGACAGGGAGAGCGAGCCTAGTGTTTCCTTCCTGTGTAACCATATAGTATCCGTGGTGTATGGGCGAGGATGAGGACCGGGTTAACGGGGAAAGAGTAACGTCGAGAGGGGTACCTTTGCTCTTATAGTGGACGAAACCTGACACCGAACCACAGTGGATACATCCTACACGGAACAAGGGTTTACGGTTTATACTTTACGCGGTACGGGTACGGGTACGGGTATGGTCTGGTGGGCTGCTGCTGCTGCTGCTGCTGCTGATGTTCCTTCTGTTGCTTATGTTGACGAGAACTATGGTGGGCCAAGGGCATCGCGACGTCGAGAACCCTCTTCCGTTTATCGCGAACCCCCGCGCGTCAACGGCTTCCTCTGTTTGTCGAGCCATTAACTTTTACCCAACCTTACATAGATATATATATACCTATATATAATGGTCAATCACTGCAACCGAGAAGACTTCCAGGCGCTTCGATGTATCCGGAGCATCGAACTAGAGTATTCTTTTTTTTTTATCTTTTAATAATCGACGACCCGTTGAAATTGATTTGTTATTATAAAAATCAGATCCGTTTTCATTTTTTTTTTTTTTTCATGATATCAAACAAACAATAGTTAATTAAGTAATTAATTATCTCTGGTTTAACCGAAAAGCTTTATTATTTTACTATGGATGCAAATAAATCTATATAAAGGTAGTAACGCATGGCGGCTCACATCCGCTCTCTTTACACCGTGTGGCTCTTAATTACTGAACGTTAAGACAGACGCATGGTGCGGTTGTTGAAATTCCCGGAAACGGTGGGGTCAGAAAAGAACTGGATGATTTTTTTCTTCTTCTTCTTTAACGTTTCGTTAGTGTTTCTTTCTCTGTCTCATTCCATTCCATTCAATTTTTTTTCTTTTTTAAATTGATATCCAGTTATTTCTATATTCTTTCATCGCTGAAAAATAATCAACTATAAACTTACATATACATACCGTATATCTTGCGTGATATGTTAATTGCATGTATCACTAGTGTTACGAACAGCTTCACCTGCGCCACGATAGTGCCGTTATAATATAGTAGCTCGGACTAATTAATTCGGGTATTCGTTAACGAACCATCGTATATTATTATATGTTGGTCTTAAAAATCTCGCGCCAATCAAAATGTGTGCCGCGCTAAATGTATACCAGAATTGAATAGAACCCATGGGATTGAAGTGAAACGTAAAGCGTATAGTGATGAAAAAAAAAAAAAAACAATAGAAAAAGAAGAAAAATAAAAGGATCAACCACGAACTTGAAACAGTGATAGCGTGGTTCTCTGCCTGCCCGTAGACGCACCTGCCTCTCTACTCGGCCCGTAATAATAACAATAACAATAATTGGTCGACGGCTGGCCAGTCGGACCCAAACCGCTCCCCTCGTATCTACTATCTCTCTTTCTCACTTTACTACTACTACACTACACACGGTATAATCCCTTTGCCTTACGAACTCGCGCGCGCGCACGCAGTTGCTCTCCTCGCTGATGAGTAGTATGATGGTGGTGGTGATATTACACAGGTTCAGAGGCTGCGACCGAGGAAATTATAACACCGCGTATACATACATATATATATATATATATGTATACACTATACTCGAATGGCAACAGTAGTAACGCGAAATTACTACACGCCGTATTATATATGATCTGCAATCTCAGTACATATGCACTTCACTTTCTGACCACCATTAACGTATCCTTTGAGACTGACCAACCGACGATCTTAAAGCCCGTCAATTGGCCATACTCGAGGAATAACGTCGTCCCATATATTTTTTTTTTCCTTTCGTTGTTAATATATACTCTGGAATTCATTTATAACTTCAATCGTGTTATCAAGCTTTACCGGTCTCCTCGTGGACTAGAAACTGAAAGAGCCTTCAGACTTGCGAGGGGTATGAAAAAAAGAAAAAGAAAGAATGAAAAAAAAAACGGCGTAGTTGAGGAAGATGATTTCTGACCATGCGAGTTATTACGAGAAGAGGGGCCCTGTGGTATTATAGCCGGTGGTATACTGCAGCATGCGAGCTAATCGGTCTCTGGGTTCGGCAGCAGCATGGGAACTGAAACTCTCGACGAAAAATATTAAACGAAAAAAGATACCGCG
>JAFFZH010014467.1:35962-73252 GCA_018420115.1 Euura saliciscinereae
GGGGGGGGCGTTGATCGTTCTTCCTCACTGTATTCGTTCTTATTTGGCTCAAAATACTTGCTCGTTTGGTTATACTATACATATATATATAGTTCGTCAGAACGAAAATTTTCGAACGATTTAAAGACCGCGAGTTTTAACCTGAGGCGATATACCGGTCAGGCGTACGGAAGCATATTCCACTCTTACAGTGGAGCATCCGGTTAGCCCCGAGGCTATAAGTCGGGGGGGATCCCTATTTCTTACTTAGCTGAACAAGAGAAGGGAGAGAGAGATCTTTGCCCTTTCATCGACCTTGATCTTTTGTTTTTGTTATGATCTTATACTAATTCATTGTTTTTTGTTTTTTTTTAAATTTATTCTCTTTATTTTCACATTTTCAGAGAAAGTTCTCATAACGAGATTAACGACTCAGAGGTGGCTCGACGTTGGATCAAATTGGACCGTTGACGAACACCGAAGCTCTCATTCGAGAATGGTATACGAGTACAGGGTTACCTGTGACGCTCATTACTACGGTGGAGGTTGCGCAAATCTTTGTCGACCACGTGACGATAGCTTTGGACATTACAGCTGTAGTCCAAACGGAGAACGAGTATGTCTAGCCGGTTGGAAGGGTGACTACTGCACCGTCGGTAAGTTGATTCATTCAAATACATATAAAAAAAAAAGAAGGGAATCATCGTTCTCTTAGTCAATCATCATCACGTTGTTTTTCCCTTCTTCTACTACTTTTAAGTTTGTTTTATCTCTCTCAACGTCCATTATTGTCAGATACATTGAAATAATTTGTTGGAGGGGGGTATATAATTAAAGTCAAGTTGAGATTTAGTATTTATTGCTTCTGACTCGCGACTATCGCGGTGACAACGACGTCTGCAGTTTCAATTTCGTAAAATCTTTACTCATTGAATCATAATCAAGATCCTCCAGAATCTGTAGAGGAGCGTGCTCGCGGTTTCGCTTTGGTTCTGGCTATGCCGTTTATGCTTTTAAACGGTTAGCGTGTTCGAGTTTCAGAACACATTGACGACGTTGCGGTTGTGGGTACGATGTGATGGCAGGGGAGTTCGTCGTTATTATTACCGACCACGATTATGATTGTGATTAAATGAGTGGTGCACCGCGCAAGCGGTGAATCTGGCGCGTCTTGGTTAAGGCCCCCTGACGGTGATCTTGTCCGGGGTAATATATATAATATATATAGATATACCCACTCTTCCCACGCCCGATGATATCCCCCCGTGCTGCTTATTCTTTTTCTATACGAGGGAATAACCCCCCCCTCCCCCCCCGCCGTTCTTTCTCGAATCACCTGAGATCCGAGACACGCTGGTGCAGCATCGACTCCTTGTGCAGCCTTTGCCTATATAGTATACAGCTGCACTTCGGAGGATCGAAGAGTGAGCGAGATGAAATGATGAAAAAGAAAGAAAAGGAAAACAAAAAAGAGACCAAGTCTTCGTCCTGGACCACATCCAGACGTGCCTCGATCATCCCGACACCAAAAAACAAATTCAGTCTGTCTCGCTCTTTCTCTCTTCATTCTCATCGATCAACCTCTATAAGATATTCAATCCTCGCAATTCTCTTGTTTTTATATGCAAACATAATTACGTGCAGAAATTTGTCGATCAAAGACCCTCCGCACTCTCTGGGACTATAATGCGATTTCCGGAAGTTTGTAATCGGAACCAGGAAGGAAGGAAGGAAGGAAGGGAGGGTCGAGCTCGAGTTACCCAACAGCGTCTTCTTTCATCGACATTGCATGCGAATATATTATGCATAATTTTGATTGATTAAAAATTCTTTATTATTCTTTGGGAATAAAATGAGTAATGCGAATTAAGTACGCGAGGATTCTTATCCCCCCCCCCCCCCCCCCCCTACCATGGATTTTTTTCATCCGTGCGTAGTAATTGGGAAAGGGTTCAAAAGCTGCAGGACGTTTGTCGTTAGGTTAAATTGCAATAGCGCAAGGGCGTTGTTTCGGCCGTTGAGGGTGGGGGGGAGTTTGGAGGTTGAGTTTGGGGACGTTGCATAGGGGTTGTTATGCAGCAGCATCGGTACCGACCAGCTGCAACGCTATAACCTTACCTACTTCGTAAAATGCGGCCAATCGAACTAACCCAGCTCGGAGAGAGACCCGCCTCGATGGGACAGCTGTCGGTGCTTTAACAACAGCTGCAACGAACTGCCCAAAGGACTCTCTACCTTATTTTCTTTTACATTCACCCAACATGGCACAAAATGTGTCACCCATATTTTTTCTCCTTCTTATTATTATTATTCTTCTTCTTTCTCCTTACTTACTCTTCGAGTATTGCGAGAATAGGACAACACAATTTTTGTTGAACCTTCTCTCACAGAATCAGAGACTCTGAGGATCCGAAATAACGTTAGAGAATCACCGCCAGGTACCCCACTGGTCTGGTGGTGGGGGATGCCGGGTTTGTTTCATTTGTCTAAAACGTCGCGAAACGAGAAATAGTTGGAATACTCGCGGTCTAACCGACAACGTTAATTTATGTGATTTCGCTTCTCCATATAAACCATTCGGTGGAGAAGAAAACACCGCGAAATTCGCAAAGGTATTTTTTAGCTTTCGAAGCGGATGGTGGATGGTCGATGTGGAAGTGGAGGAATTCTTACCCGATTCTTTCGGTATTTTCGCGGTGTCCCGTTCTCAGTGTCGGTTGTCGGTTGTCGGTTGTCTGTTGTATCGTTGTCGCTATGGACTATAAATAAAATAGTCGAGAGAAGAGAGTGCCGTGTACTCTGTCTCCAAGGTCGCCGCGAGGAGGACCTCTCCTCCCTGTAACCGACTACGACCGCGACGACTTATCGTCAGACCTACGTGATGCGCCGGCTGCATAGTTTAGAACAATTTTTTATTTTATTTTGATTTTTTTTTTATTTTTTTTTTTTTATATATATTCTCAACAGAATCATCATTCGAGATTTGAACTAGCGTTAAATAAAACTCTATAAGATACTACCAAAATTCAATTATAACTTCTCGGGGCACAGAGAATATACATATATTCGCGTTCTACATTGGAGTAATTATTTTCAAACATACCGTACAAACGCGTAGGAGGACGACGCAGTAATTGGCATCGGGCCAAAATATTTAATACATATCTATATCTTGGTAAATGGCGTTTTTTTTTTGTTTTTTTTTTTATGATGTGACACAATTTTTGTTTTTTTCAGTCTACGATTCAAGTATGAATTAAAAATAACTTTTTTCTTTTTCTTGGGGTTTGGACAAAGAGAGTATATGAAAGAAAGAAAGAATGAAAGGAAGGGAAGGGAAGGGAACGAAGTGGCGTGAAAATTGAGCCACGTTCATCAGCTTCGAAATGTCACGTAGCGCTTGAATTAACCTTTGCCGTCTTTTTTTTTTCTCTGTTACAGCTCAGTGTCTGCGAGGATGCGACGACCTGCACGGTCACTGCAACAAGCCTGACGAATGCATGTGAGTGTATTACAAATATATATATATTCTCAATTTACAAACTGTCTCTCTTTCTCTATAGGTCGCCTTTTTTTAAATTATTACACACAGACACGCGGAGACACAGAGAAGAATTCAACGAGTATAACGCGTTTCGACCTGTTTGACGTTCTTGAGTTTCTTATTTCATTTACTCCCTCATCTGTCTCTCTGACTATAAAAATAAATAAGAATAGAAAAGAAGAAGAAGAAGAAAACGATAAAGAAAAAAAAAAGAAAATACAAGTTTTATACACATGCGTGCATTACACGTGATCTTTACAGAACCCGGGGGTAATATCGTGGCTAGTAGTCTATACTATATACTATAAGTATAGAAGTTGAACACACCCCTTTAATTTCTTAGATTATACTATATTATAGACTTTAGGAGGATGAGGAACTGGTATTATAGTGAAGGATTATTACTTACGGTTACGCGTCGCGAAGTAACCCAACTCTATACGCGTATATATATATATATGCTTTACGATGCAACGTTGAACGAACGGGGTTTGAGATTTGTGTCGTTGCAACTGCCATAAGCTCATGTACATACCCGGTATATAGTATTTAACAGACGTAAATGTTACTTCGACGTGGACGATGACGAGGGAGGGGGGGAGCTTCGAGATGGATCAGAGAAAGAGAAAGGGTACACACACAGTCGCGTATCATCAAGTCCCACTATGCCACGGAGGGAGACATAAATCTCAGACTGTAGAGAGGTTCGGGCCAAGTTTGGAGTTAACTCAATCATCTAATTACTACGCCCGGGTTAATTGTCCCGTTAGCTGCAGGCTAACTTCTCCCTACCCCCTTCCCGTTCGTCGACGTTACCATTCAAAAAATTAGTATTTCTTTTTTTTATTTTTATTTTCGATACAATTATTTTAATTGTTTTCAACGAATCTATTTAATTATAGTATTTATATCTTTTAATCGACTATTTCAAATTTATATTCAACGTTGAATCAGTGGCGGAAGAGAGTCTATTGACTGAATGACGATTGTTGTCGGGACAAATTACAAAACGATGAAAAAAAAGAGAGAGAGAGATAGATTCTATAAACGACCGGTTTATAGAATTATATTATATATAGACTACCTATGCTCGACTGTCCTGTGTCTGTCACCTGTATAATTCATTCTCAACCGTGGGATTTCGGAGAGTTGTGGGATCGGCCCTATTCGAATTACATCCGAGTACGTATCCAGTATACCAAAGTGTAAGAGGTAGACGGTATACCGTACATAGCCGGGGTTTAACTAATTGAAATTTCGAACTCCCATCGTCGGGTAACTCGAATGAGAACGGAATACCGATGCGCGAGTGCCATTCCTCGTTTATACGTTTCGAATTGTAGTCGGTCCCGGTGTTAGGACGAATTTTTACAAAACACAATAATGCATCATTGCCAAGACATTAGTATTCGTTAATCTTGAAACTTATGGTCGAATTTTGATTTCCCTAACCGCGAACTATTTCCATACCGTAAAGAGTCATCATAGATATGTACGTGTACATACTATACCTAATACCGCGGATGGTTCAGACGGCAGCGGAGCGGCGGTCGAGCGAACATCGCGCGCCGACCGGCGGATGGTATTAGTGGGCTCGGCGAGCCACACAGAGGAGCATAACCTTTCCTTGACCCGCATACTGAACGGCTGCGCCAGGCTCGTACCGTGGGAACACCACTCCACGACCCCTTCTCCTCTTCGTATATATCTCTCTCTCTCTCTCTCTCTGTGACGTTGCCGAGAGTGGGTTCCTCTTCTCCGTGTCCGTCTGTCCTCTCTCTTGCCGCTCTTCTCCGACGTAGGTACAGTGCGGTGTCGGGTACGAGCTATACTCTCTGGCTAGTTTACTCTCGATCGGAACCTCCGCGTGCTCCGTGCAGGAGGATAGCCTCGTGGACGATTTATCGTTATATACTCTTGAAGGGGGGAATTCTCCATACTCCAAAAATGGTTCATAATATCGACGTCTCATTTTCTTCGGAGAACGGATACTTTATCGTGTGAATGAGGGAAATTGAACAAAACAAATTTTGGACCAAGTTATCAGCAAAAGAGTGACTAGATTGTCGCTATCACAGGATTTTTTTTTTTTTTATCATTCTCCCTCATTCACACTGCTCTCCGAATCAACCGTGTTGTCTGACACCTTAAGATATGTAATTTTTAAGGTTGAAATTTTTTTACTCGTCCCTTTAACACAATTAAGAACAAAAAATGTATGTATATATATTGTTCTTACGAATTGGTTAATTGTATCGTTCCAGGTGCCACAGTGGGTGGAAAGGCGCTCTGTGCGATCAGTGCGAGAGGTATCCGGGATGTCTTCACGGCAGCTGCCAAAAACCATGGGAGTGCCTCTGCGACGAGGGATGGGGAGGACTATTCTGCAACCAGGATCTAAACTACTGTACGAATCATAAGCCCTGTATGAACGGCGGCACCTGCTTCAACACCGGTCAAGGAAGCTACACCTGCTCATGCGCTCCCGGTTTCACCGGTACCGATTGCGAGGCTTCGTTGCAGGACTGCGATTCTAAACCCTGTCTCAACGGTGGTTCGTGCACGGAAAACTCTACCCTCGGTATCGGGAAGACCGGATATCAGTGCACTTGCTCGCCGGGATGGAGGGGGAGGCACTGCGAGGTGACGTCAAAGTCATGTCGAGACGCTCCCTGTCTCCACGGTGCTACGTGCGAGGAGCATTCGCTCAAGGGATACCTCTGCCACTGCCCGCCCGGGTATTCGGGTACCGACTGCGAAACGCAGATCGACGACTGTTCGCCGAATCCTTGTCTCAACGGCGGTGCCTGCACCGACAGACTGAACGGATATCAGTGCAGTTGCCCCTTCGGTTTTGTGGGCGATCGGTGCGAGACGAACATCGACGACTGTCAGGGTGACCCTTGCCTGAACGGCGGCAAATGCATAGATCTGATAAACAAGTTCAGGTGCCAATGCGTGCCAGGATACGTGGGTCGTCTGTGTCAGAACAAGGTCGACTACTGCTTTACCAAGCCTTGCGCTAACGGTGGCAAATGCACTTCGGGAACTAACGACTACGCTTGCATATGCAAACCCGGTTTTTCGGGGAAAGACTGCAGCGTTGACGTTGACGAGTGCCGCAGCGCGCCCTGCCAGAACGGTGGATCGTGCCAGAACAGGGTCAACGGTTTCGTCTGCCTCTGCGTTGACGGATGGCGGGGTGAATCATGCGCCGAAGAGATCGGCGCGCCGTCCGCCGTTCCGTCGGGTCCGAGTTACTGGACTGGTAATATATCGAAACCGGCCGAAGCCAGGGAGGCCGGACTCACGACGGAACACGTCGTCGTTATCGCTACTCTCTCGACCGCTGTACCAGCATTCGTACTGGTCGCCGCTGTAGCTGTGATGTGCATGAAGAGGCGGCAGAAGCGGGAACAGGCTAAGGCCGACGAGGAAGCTAGACTACAGAACGAGAGGAACGCCGTTCACAGCAGCATGAGCAAACGGAGCGGCGGTAGCTGCTCGTTGGGCGGCGGTGATCCACATATGATTAAAAATACGTGGGGAGCTGCGAATAAGAGCGTCAATAACGTCGCGAGGGACGATCTCGACTCGTCGTTTCAGACTGACAATTGTACGATCGATTCGTCCTGTTCGGGCGGAGGTTACAAACCCGAACCAGTTATTCAGGACGGTAGATCGCGGACTACCAAACAGTTGAATATAGACGCTGCCGCAGCGGCACACAGGGCGTCTCACCTTTTCAAAGAAAAGGATATACTAGAGGCTAAGAGAACATCGATGTTCGCTGAATCTTGTTGCGCGGATCCATCGATTATCAAAAGGCCAACACCGGCGATAACGGACTCGACGGGGGTCGATCCTGCCGGTGCCGGTGGCGTTTATGTTATCGACGATCATTACAGGCACGATGCTGCGTTAGCTGCCACGTTAGCGACGGAAGTTTAGCCGCATAGTTATAGGGCCAAGATTTAATTTTGAGTGATTGTCCACCGATTAACAATGATACATGATATATATATATTTTTTTTTCTTCTTTTTTTTTCTTCTTCTTCTTTGTTTCGTTTATTTGGCGGCAGTGACTCGAATGAACAATTTTTTTCCTTAGTTTTCTAGTAATTATTGATTAATAATCTATATATTGTACGATCAAATATTTTTTTATTCAATTTTTTTTTTTCGTCGACCCCCTCCCCCGCCCCCAGCCCCGTGATTATTATTATTATTATTATTATTCTATATCGATTCACCCCAATATCTTTTATATACATACATATATATCTATTTTTTTTTCTTTTCTCTGACCACGAATTGCGGCGAATGTTTCGGTGTGTCCGTTTAAATACGGCATCGGTATACCTGTACTATAACCATAACTATATATGTATATATATATAATATGTATATGCATATATATATATACAATATATAGTTATATATATATATATATATGTGTATGATCTGTGTGTGTTTTTTGGTACTCGTCTACAGTTGCCTAAGTTGGCTGTGTGTGTATGTGTGTTTTTGGCGCCTGTGCGAGAATGAATAAGTATATGTTATGATTTTTTTTTCTTTCTTTGTTCTTCTTCTTCTTCCGTAAAACGTGTTTGATTACACGTTCACGTATATTTGTACATGTATTATATATGGATACATTGATGTTGAGGGAGAAAGAAAAAAGAAAGAAAAAAAAATATCGCATACGACCTAAATGTGTACATGTACGAGATTCGAGGGTGACGAATTATACCCAGGATGTAAAAGAAGACGTTTTATATATATATAATAATATGCAAATCTTTACGAACGAATATCTTTTTTCCTCTCTTGATCTTCCTCTTTCTATCTTTATTAAGAGGGTAATATTATTATATTAATGATAATAATAATGAATTCTTTTGTTTCGTTCGTTTATTTATTTATTTATATTTTTTATTTTTTTTTTTGCTTAATATGGCTTTTATTTCTTTTTTTATAAATTCACGAATACATGACGAATGTGTGTAAAATAATAATGATTATAATATAAGACGTCTTCTCGTGCATCTCACGGCTCGAGATCTCTAGGTATTAATATTATCATGCTTGAAGCACCCCCCACCCCCCCTGCCCCACCCTTTGTACAGAACTAATTTATTATTATTGTTATTTACTATTATTATCATTGCTATTATAATATTATATTATTATTATTATCATTCTATTAATTTTTTTTTTTTCTCCCGATCGCATTATATCACAGTATACCGTATTAAGAAGAAAACATAAATCGTAAAAAAAAAGAAAAAACTAAAAACTATAAGAAATATATATATATGTATGTTTGTGTGTATATATATTTCGAGGTGACCAATAATGTCGTGATTCGATTATTATGTAGTTGATTTTTTACAATTCTTTTTTGTATTTCAATTTTATATTTTGAGAATGTTTAGATGCAATATCACACCCGCGCCACAACCCCCTTTCTCCGATCGACACCCTTATAATCTCATGACTCTGACGTCTTTTGTAATATATATATATTTTTTTCATTTTTTTTTTCATGTAAAAACTTGTCGATTGTTTGTTTCTATTTCTTGGATTTATTTATTTATTATTATTATTATTGTGTAATTATTATTATTTTTGTTCCGTTTTTTTTTTTTATACACTTTTTTTTACTGTCGAATTTTCCCCTGTCCGAAATGAAGAAAAAAAATTCACCCCGTTTAAACGCACGACTAGAAGAAGACAAAAAAAAAGAAAAGAAAAGAAAAGATGAAAAAAAAGTACAGAAAATTGATGTAAACTATTCTAATTATATATTACATAAAATAGATGAAATTAGTGAAAACAAAGAAAATAACAAAGATTGTTGCCAGTATATAAATTAGATCGACCGTAATCGTGAGCCGCAGACTGAAACGATGCATGACTACCATTTTTTTGTTTGAATTTTGCGATTAAACTCTATAGTCAGGTTCGGGGTTGCCACTGATATATAGTTAACAGTGGCAGCTTCGAACCCCCCCCCTTTCGCTATCATAGAGAAAAAAATGAGAGAAATCCAAATACGTAGAAAACTGTTATTATGGTTGAATTTGAGAAAGAAAAATAGATGGACAAAAACAGCCAGTCCCTTGTTTGAAAAGGTGGTCCAATCCGAGTGCCGGATCGTGTCACCTTTTCTCTCTCTCTCTCTATTCCCGTTAAGCTTTCAACCCCCCGGGGATTGTGAGCTTTTTGAGTACAGTTTCTTTTTTCTCTATGTTTTTTTTTCTCTCTCCATCTCCCGGAAACGGTCGTAAAACCAGGGCGCAAAACCCCCTTAGCTGCAGGGGTTCTCAGATTATTATTATTATTATTATTATTATTATTATTATTCCTACTATTATTATGGTTCACGACGACGATGATGATGATAAGTTTCCGGCAGGATAACGGATGCTCTGAGAGGGTTTTGTGATGCATGCATGACGAAAGATGGTAGTTGTGTCGAAAAGTCTTGTAGACACGCACATATTTACATACATACATTGACATAATTGTAGAAACGATAAGAGCGATTCGATTTTTTTTTTTTTTGCCATTTCTATACTTTTTTTTTATTTTTTATTTTTTTGTCTTTTTCCTTACTTCGAAGGTGTGTGGAGTGTGGTGTGTGCGTCGTATACGCGTCCACGTATATTTGTATTATACCATAATATATATATAATATACATATATAGGTATGTGTATGTGTATCTCTCGAATCCTCGCCAAAAGGTTAGTCGCTAGGAAATAGCCTCGAACTAAATATATTGTATATGTTATAATGATAAATATACTTTCAGTGTATCGCGTTATATGATATATATTACTAAATATATGTATATATATATATATATATTGCACATATACATATACATATACATGTATACGCGAAACGAAAACGTGTGATCTCTCCGACCGTCGAATAATTATGTAAAATTTTACGATTCATCGCGTTCGTTGGAAAATTTATACACAACATCTTCTCTCCGTGTCAAAACGGTGAATAATCGCGAACAATGAACGCGACGAATCAATTCTTGGGGTATATACATATTATATATATTATTTTACAGTTTGTAAAATTTCAATTGACAAAAACAACAAAAAAATTAATAGGAAACATAATAAAATTAATACAAACGAAAATCATATTTGTAGTAAATTGTATTATATATACAGCGTCCTGTCTACTGATCATGGGAATTTTTTATTTAGAACCGTGCCACCTCGACCCCCGTCCAGGCAAACAGTCTAAATTAGGAATGAAGTTTTACCTTTATAATCGAGGAATGACTTTTGGTCGAGGGTCGTTGATCCGAGGCACGAATTTATAAGGATATTGAAAAAGAAATTATAATGAAATACGCGCCGTTTGTAAGAATTAATTGATATTTATTTGTAAAACTATATAATGATGATGATAATGATGATGATGATGATGTAGGTTGAATATTTGAATGATTATGATTATTATTAATAACTATTATTGTAATACGAAGACGAAGAACAAAGATTCGCTAATGTTCCTGTTAAATAATATTAATGAAGAAAGAATAAGAAATAAAATAAAACATAAAACATAAAAAATACAAATACAAATAAATAATGTTAGTAACTAAGTCATGTAAGTAGACTCGAGCTCGATCCGCGGCCTGTACGTACCATAATACCTACACTGCGCATGCATATATGATACATAAATTATACAATTATAAACAGACGTTTAACCATCCATTTCGTGCGTATGTGCATATTGACGAGCCAAAAAATGGTTTTTCATTATTTTTGGCATAATTAATACATTCAATCTAATAATTACGAGGATTTTAAATTCATGATGAGGACACACTGAGATATCAAGCTTGTTCGGAGGTGCTGACCTCTACACCCTCATATTATCGCCTAAAATCATAAAAAACAGATTTACACAGATGTATAAATACGATCACCACAATAATATCATGCATTCATGAATTTAGTAAATGATGATGATTTCAGTATTCACGATTTTTTTTTTCTTGTACTTACAACTCTTACATCGCGGAAACGGTCTTTTGACAATTATTTGCTTTTTCTTCTTCATGCTGATCGTGAAAATCTACGTCTGCAACGCAATCTCCTCTATTCACGTACACGCGCACGAATATCGATGATGAAAAAACAAAACGATGAAAAAAAAAACTAGAATTTGAAAGAAACTAATGAAAATTATCACGAAGATATAATTTTCGCGACAAATATCCCACCCCACCTCTTACCTTCATCCTTTTCCCCCCTCGCCCCCGTGATCCTTTTCCTCTCGTAATTATATGATAAATAGATAACATTGTAAAGACTTGGAGGTATACCTTTTTGTATAATAAAAGAAAAAGATGAACAAAAAATTCTGTATATTTGTAGTAGAAGTGTATAATTATGATTATTATTAATAACTATTATTATTATTATTAATTATTATTATTATTATTATTAATATTATCATGTAAATAGATGAATTGTCAATATTACGATGTCAGATTAAAAAAAAAAAACAAAAAAAAAACACATTGAATGATTAATAATGATGATATATTGAAAACTATATACTGAATTGACTTTTATATTCTCAAACTACACCCCAAAAAAAATAATAATTATAATTAATTAGTGTTAAAAATGAAATGACCGTTTATCCGAAAGACTTGAAAAAAATCACTCTGTTTCGGATCGTTGAGGCTATATAGTGGTAAAAGCGTTAAATAAACATGGTGCAGATCTCTGCGGATTGTTTATCGCAAGTTTAAGTAAGCAAAGAGACTTCAATGTAACTTTTAAGCTCGGTCTTTACTGAGATCCTCAATTATCGATAAACTTCCGACACATATAGTATATACATATATAGGTATGTATGAAGCCAAGTAAATAATCCCGCTCTAAGTTATACAGTTAATTGCGCTCTTACGTTACGTATCGCTAAGTGCCGTTCGGTCATAACCACTTGTGAAATGTTTCGGTTTTTTTTTTGTTTGTTTACACGAAAGATAAATAGATCTGCAAAATTCATCGGTAAATTGCATAAATATATTCCAAAGTGTGGGAACACGATAACTCTTTTATTTTTCTCTGTTTTTTGTTTGCAGTAAGCTAATGGTTGACTTATGCCACTTTATAACTACAGACCAAACTCCCGAACACGTGCAATTATGAAAAGTATAGTTGAGCTCCTGCCGTATAGTTCGACACGGCGGCTGTGTGCGGTTTTCAGTTCGGTCGTTGCCGCCTGTCTGCAGGTCTGGATCTAATTCGAGTCTGAAACGAGTCTCGGTTGAAAAAATAAAAAGAAACTTGAACAAAAACATAAAAAAAAAAAATAAACAACAAAAAATTAGAAGAAAAGCAAAGAAAAGAAAGAAACGCAACGTAGTGCTTGGCAAGAAGTTAAACGGGTGGATATGGTGGTCAGGCTCCGCAGGTAAAGCAAGAAAATTCTGCGTTTGTTTCGGGGAAACATCGTGTTGTTCTAACTGTATCCTTTTTCATCGTTTTTATACACACCACCACAATTCGCTATTCGCGAATTTCGGTACAGTTCTCACACGACTGGGAGACCAAAAGTAAAACAATTTTTAAACCATGAGATTTTAGACCAACTACGGAATTTATAACGGCAAATCATTGTCTTCGGTTTGCAGGCTTGATAAATGTCGACCTTCGTCTGTGGCGAGTGAATAATGAAAAAAATATATATGATTAGAAAAACTATTCGTTAGAAAAACGATTCAATTCAAGACTCTCAAGTTATCGCTAGGGATGTAATCAACCGTGTCAATTCAATTTCACGTGACACTGTGAATAAATTCAATTATACTTTTAACGAATGATTTATCGCTTCGATTGGTGAAATATCGGCTGTCTTAAATGGTATGAGGAAATGAATAACCCTGCAGAGTGAGAAAGAGAGAGAGAGAGACATAAAAACGTTTGAAAAAACAATCGAAGATCAGAAGAGTAATTTCGAAACTGCTGACGGTAGTCTCGCCGCAATAAAACCAACTCAAAGACAGTAATGACTGTATCAATTACACAGTCTTCTGATTCGAAGGCTGCACCGTATGGTACGGACAGATGTCTTCCCGCTCGGTTTCCGAGAGCTGCTGCTGCTGCTGTACCTTGGCCATATTGGTATTTACTACAGAGAGCATCTGTGCGTCTAGGAACTGCAGAACTGAATAGCTGCTGACGGTTAGAATTTTGATACTTGCGGTTGCCAATACCCCGCCGGGTTCTCCGACTGCCGGAAGAGCCTGGGGGCCATACTCGAGACGCGCTCCCAGGAGATGCAAGTGCCATTATCACAGTCCAGTCTTATCGATCTATCTATTTTTTTTTCTCCACCCTCACGAATATTCTTCAATTTTATTTTTTTTATTTTAAGGTAATATACAACTGAAATCGTTCAATCGGTAATTTTTCAGTGACACCGAATGGTCATTAGTTTACTTGTTTTGGGTTCCGAAAAGTGAGAACAAGCTAGCCTGGAGCAAACAAGTGACGAACTTTATAGTTTGAAATGAAAATATATTTTTTATCTTACTTCGGAGCACGAAAAGTCTCATGTTGTATTTGACGTGTCAATAGGTTTATGAAATAGTTATAATCCAAGCGAATTAATGAGAATTAACTGAATTGATGAATTATTTTCATATCAATAGGAAATACGAAAAAAAGAATCGCAATTTTTGTATTGTCAATGCTAATTCGAGTTAATTAGCCAGTATTGAAAAAAATTTAACTGAACGAATCCAAGCAAATCAGGTCGAATGAAAGAACTTCAAATACTCACTTGAGTTGAGGTGAATGATTGAGGATTTTTTTTATGTAAAAAAGGTGATTTGAAAAAATCAATCCGAATTAACGAGACTGATTTTAATACCTTCGACCCAAAAGTTGTCGTGTCACTCGAATTTCGAATTATTATGACCCTTCCGGTACCAATTTCGATCAGTATCTCAATATTTTCGGGTTTCTTGTCGTTATATTGGATTCGACATTTCGAATCCTGCGAATATGTCTTCAGATTCGTGATCAGCGATCCGAAAAATCTTCTGGTATAAATTTTCACCCAAATTCGTTCTCATCCGTTCCGAGAATACTATAATTTTCATTTTACTCTCGGGAATTTTGTTATTCAAATAATTCGAAAATTATTAGACCGCGATTGAAGCCAAAATCTGAATGTTCTTCACATGGACGTTATGAACCTTGAAGGTAGAAAAGTTTCAAACCAACGAAAGGCGCGGTACGCTGATGTCCAACGATTATTTTTTTAGTTCCAGACGGTTTGTTCTTCTCACTTTTTAGAACCGAAAAGTCAGTAGTTAAATGCCCATTCGAGTTCTATTGAGAAATGCCCGACTTGGCAATTTAAGTTCAGTTGCTGCGTATCCCCTAAAAGTTTTCTGAACCTACGTCTTTTCCCCGAATCAAAGAGTTCTCGTCTCTCTCGCGTAACCGTACCGCGTAGCGTTTCAAACTCGTCCGTTTAGGTTTAGGTGTAGTACGTAATTAAACGGCAGTTTGTGCCTTTGGAGCCGCAACAACAAGAGGAGCCAGGTTGAGAGAACAAAAAAAAAAAAATTAGGCCCCAGGCCTCTGGACCTACTTCGGGGCTCTCCTCACCGCAGCCACGGGGTTTGATGAGCAATAAAAAAAGCCATCTTGCACGTGGAATTATTGTTATAGTTTTATTTTCGGCCATTTGGCGCCTTTCGGATCATCCAGCATCCGACTTCAGCGCATTTCGAGTCAGCTGGGATCGGAAAACCTTCGTTGGACCCACGTAGCTGAAGACATCTGTGCGATTTTTGAAAAAACCTCTGACCATGGAATGAGACTCGCCTTTTTTCTCTATGATCTTCGAGTTGAGAAACTAGAGACGGACGAAATGAGAGACTGCTAAACGAAAGTAAAGAACTTAACGGATACCATTCAATTTTAAAGCTTTTAATGTGTTTTAAAATTGAGTCTTGCTGTTTACGACAAGGACTAACCTCTCGTGGCTCCTGCTGTTAAAGAAGATGACTGGTCTGGTCCGACCCGAACCTCGGCCTTTATGAAAGATCGACTGGTCTGGGTCATTATTATTTTTGCCACAAAAAAAGAAAGAGAATGAAAAAAAATGTAAGCAAAATTCAGTATTTTTGTCTGTGGTTTAGAATTGCTACTATACGCTCGTGTATTGTGCGATTATGGTCGGTAAGTGGGTTTATTTAATTGTCAATTAGAGAGGATTTCATTAATAAGACGTTTCGTTGACTACTTTGAGGATGATCCAACGTGTTAGCCTCTGTGTGTTGATCGGCACAGTTTTTCTCTTTTCATTTGACGACCTTTCGCTAATCGATTAACCTTGTTCAACAATATGTACTCCCGAGGCAATTAAAATCCGTTATTAATCTCCGACCGAAGAGTCATCAATTTGCTGTTTCTTGGCTTCTTGTAATTTGTGCTGTAATTCTTCCTCCATTTTTTTTTTAATTAAACTTTTTGATTTCTTTTTTCTCTTTCATTCAACTCGAATGTGACAGACACGAATAATTTATACTTCTCGTTATGATATCAACGTATAATCTTAAATTCATGTACAATGCTCATCGTTGACCCACGAGACGGTCCTGCGACGATCTACCACGGGAATTCATGATTAATTGGTAGAAACTTGAATTTGCGGAAATGAATAAAACCCTCGAGCAGCCATGAGTGAAAGTCTCGAAGAGATGAGTCCTCCTCGAGCTACCCACGAATGACTACGAGATTACGTACGCTTGTTATATACGTACTTCACATGTCTCGCAAGAAGAAGAAGACGAAGAATTTCACCTGGATAAAATAAAGTAGATTCAATTCCACCGAAACGCAAGGGCATGAGTTCAGTCTCTGCGGGCGGTAATTACGTCACTTCCGGTGATACAAGAAATATAAGTAAAACAAAAAAGAAAAAAGAAAAAGAAAACGACCAAAGCGTCGTTTCGTGGCAGCCGAAAGTTGAAGAGGTACCGTTAATTACGGGCAGAGATCGAGTGCAAGGTTCAAAAGTTTAGGCAATTAATCACCTCCTTGCCCCCCCTCTCGCTGAATCGGGGCAAAAATAAAACAAAACTTGGCGCAGTATGCCACCGCGATTCTGATCAAAACCCCCCTTAAGAAAATCTTATGCCCTCTTATCGATACCGAGATCGAAGAAGACCGCGTCATCGTCGGTTGGTTCGCATGCATACCCTAGGGGCAAGTGAAAGTACACAGTTCCCGATCGCGAAGGCTACTTATGTGTTATACATATACATTCTGCAGCCACCTACGATCTAACCATCTAATACAAATGTTTAATAAATGTGGACGCTTATTCACGTGCCCGTGCCGAGTGCCACACCAGTCGGTTGGGTCGTAATAAATTACCGTGTAGGTGTCCGTACGGATGGTAAATGTCGTGTAATGATTTTTCCTATACCCAAAGTTGATCCACGTGATAAGATTGAAATTTCTTTCATTACCGTAGACGCGTGGGCAAATGGGTAAAGGTGGAGAAAAATGTACCCGTGGTGGACAAAGCGATGGATGATCAATAGAAATGAGTAATTATGTGGGAGTTAATTCCGGTATTTAACCAGCGAGTCTGCGTTGAGGATGAATCCGCTTCTTTGTCGCGGATATTTTACACTGCCCGAAGCTAGAGACTCCAGACTGCAGAAGCTGACGACCCACTTCTTCGCTCAAGTACCTTTCCTATACCCGTGCACACAGACTGCAGCTAGAGAGATGGAGCGATTATTCCAGGGAAAATCGCAAACCGCTTATACCCACTGCCACTCGAACGGTGACAGTGACGTTCACCATGGTTCGGAAAGTGAGGATCTGTGAGGTATGTGAGAAATTATATCGGAGAGTGTTCAATTTTTTTCTAAATCAACTCCCGTTAAATTCATGACTTTCAGGTGCTCGCGTTGTTCACGACTGGTTACATCAGGATCCAATGTTTCGAGCTCAGTCGAAGTATCCCCTTAAACTCACCGACCCGGGAAATCTACAGTCCCTAGGGAAGCTTCACGAACGCGCAAAGTGAGATGGGCTGATAAATTAAGTACAGCAAGCTCGGTTTACCGTCAAATTTATACAGAATGTATTATTCAACACTAGATTCTTTCAGAAGTAACCCTTTTTCTCCCTTTTCGTACCAATTTTACAGACTCTATAATTCGGGTGATGAATAACTACTGACGTCACTCTTCAGTACAACAAGTATGAGAAAATCCAGGTAGGATGACGGTGAAATGTCAACCAGTGACGTCGAAGGAGAATTAAAGAAGTGATATGGTTCTGTCGTCATAAACCGTCGCGGAATTGTCTTCGTCCATCCGGAGTACATAGTTTCACTATTAGACAGCACTTTGCTATACTACTCAGTCTTTGCGTTTCCGTCCGATATCCTCACGTTTATATTACTTCCGGTTTCGGTGCGACGAACAACGTCGTACCATTCGCACGGGTCTCTTAATTTCGGCAGAGCTGATGATCTGGGTCCTGGATCATGATGCGGTTTGCTTCAATACTCGTGTTCGAGTTACTGCTACGTGAAGTCGAAAAAATTAATTGCCGGATGCAATTTAAACCGTGTATCGTAGCCATTACACCCGAGTACTATGTACCTCAACCTCCGTTTCTACCTACTATCTGAATTGATCGTGGAAGATTGTGCAGCAGCCGACGCGGAAGGTGACCCCGTATCGTCGAACGCTTTGTTCAATTTAATTAGCCGGGAGTAATTGGATAGGCGAATGGGTAACGTTCAGGTATGCAATGCCGATTGTTTCACACCACGCCAACGCACCTCCACCATTGCTCAGCAGCTAGCCGATCAACGGCAGAAACGCAGTGAAGCTGAAAGTTTGAATAGCGTTTTTATTTTATGACCGTTGTTTTTTTTTTTCTTTTTCTTCGTTGCCTTCAATTTTAAAGACTTTGCGCTGCAGTTAAGTCTCTCGTGCACGGGTCACACTGTGTGCAGGATGACTGCACCAGAGAACCTGCCTTCCGGCCGTAAACAAACGAAAGAATAAACCCCGCGAGGTGCAGGAAACTTATCGTGAACGAGAGAGCGACTCTGTGCATGGAGCAGATTTTATATTATATACTCGCTGCAAAGTTTACGATATTTCTTGCTCAACGGTGGTGGCACTCGACGACGCAGTCGTTCTACTATACGGTCTGAAGCGAAATGTCACTAGACCATGGAGGCCAAGACGTGCGCTCTTCCTATACTCTGATCCATCATACCAGTCGAATATGAAACGATGCCGGGACACCCGCGCCGTTTCGAAAAGGTTCTGACTTTGATCTTTGAACCTTCAGGTTCGCACGTCTGTTGAACGATCATTCGATCATCGCGAAACACCGAGATGAGTCAGAGGTCTGATTAATTGTTTCATTAGTAAGCAATACTCCTGAAGCGCGTCAATACTTCGGATTCCATTTCATCATTGTACGGTGTTACTGATTAACTCACTCAGAAATGCGAGGGTCGCTGAATGAGCATCACTATTCCACGCTTCGAAATAAACTTGACTACATGACGCGATGGCTTGTTTTCCTCCAAGGATACCCAGCCAGCGGTATTTTATTCAAAATGAGGAAAATTCATCATTCGAAGATGTCCTCACGGTGATGCTGAATCGAAGTTTATCAAAGGACGACCAATCGTATAGTCTTCCCTACAAGTTATCGAAAAGAGGTCTTCACGTGGCTGAAGGAGTTCAAAAAGTGCAAAGATTGCCTTATTTGTGGAAAATCCTTCATCTTTTGGCTACCTCTGTGTTGTCTGAGTGCTGATTTACTCTCTCTAGCTCTGACCGATCCTCGCTTATACAGTATCGTTCATAGGTTCAGGATCACTTTCCCCATTTTCGATTGGGACGAAAAGTTAGATATCTCAGTCAAAAAAAAGGATTAGAGAAAGGATCCGAGTCGCATTTGAAAGTAGAAGAAATCAGCTTCATTGTTATTTTTTTCAAAATTCTCTACGACCATTTTAGCATTCAGTAGGTGATGTTAAACATGTCGGTTTTTTCGCGATGTTATTTAGTTGTTTTTTTTTTTCAAATCGGCCCAGAATGGTCATAAAAAATTTTGTAAAAAAATTCTGACCCGTTCAAAGTAAAATAATACAACTTTTTTGCACCATCGACATTCAATTTTAAACCTCACAATTCGCGAGGTACGGTGAATTTTTCAAAAACTAAACTACTGTACGAAAAGTTGCATAACTTTGCGAAAAAAAAATAATCGCAGACTTGTTTCTAAAAATCCGTGTGAATATTCTTTTCCTTCTCGATATAGTCGAGTACTTGGTAATTTGAGTATGACCACAATAATACCAGGATCTGCCAACCTGCAATTATCTCTAATGGCATAGTACCTGCGAAATAGGGTATGATATTTGCGGTTCTATTTTCATTGTCAATCAATTTTCTTACAAATAGTCAGTAGGTAGGCATCGACGATCGATCTAATGTTCTGCGTGGAGATGCGTGCATGCTCGCGGCGTGTTTCGTTGTACGGTACATTCACCAATGACCGGGTGGCACAGATCCTTTACCAACAATCATCGTATCCGACGGTGCAGCTGACTGTCCAGTAGGCTGCGAGGACAAACTCCAGGTCCATTTCAGCGAAGGAATCGAGTCTCGTCCGAGGGATCATAATCGGTGCATAATGACTGTGAAATCTATTAAACTTTTAGCGGCCGCGCGGTTGATTATACTCGCCACAACCCGTGGCAGACGCGTTACGTAAATAATCCTTAGCTATTAGCATTTAAACTCTCGGTTTTATTGTTTCTTCCGGATTTAATGGGCAGGTATCTAGATATCGGTATTACAGACCCATTTGCACCAACAAGGACGTGAGAATCGGTTGTATTACGCTGTCCGCGCAATTTTTCTTCATCCTTGTTAAATCCTCTCGTCCATATTCCCAGATCATGAAACGCGTGGGACGTTCACTATCTGTCGTCACTATTATTTATTTCCCTGTGTTATATTCGAGGACATCGGCTATTTTCGTACTGTACCAATGATTCGTCATATCGGATGACCAATATTTATTAATCATTTACTTCTTACGCAATAGGACGCGGACCGTGAGATACACGTGCTTTCATCTCTGGCAGCGATTCACTTCCTGGATTTTTCGTTCATTATTTCAAACATTGATTCAAGGGAAACAAATGACTATTATTTGTATCTCTTTCATATACAATATATTCTTTATATTATTCAAATATGGCGCCTAAAATGCGAATTCTGACGTCACAGCGAATCAGAAAGCGGTTTTCCCTCATTTTGTGAAAAACAAATTGAAGATAAATATTGTTTCAATGTTACTGACCAGCCTAAATGGTAGTGAGTCACTTTTCTTACTATTTATAGTCACTTTTTCAAACTTGTTCCAAGATTTGATCACTTGAAGTCACTTTTTTTGCAAAAAATATCAATATTTTTTCCACAAATGAGCAATAATTCTTTTCCTCTAGTCACTTCTAGTCACCTATTTTCGAGCCCTCTACTGCTACCAATCCATATACTCAAGTATTCCTTTGGTGTATGCTGGGTATGAAGAGATTTCATGACAAATTTTATTTGTGGTTAATTCATACTCTTCCTTTGAATCTTCCTAGTACAAATAAAGAGAATAAAGAGTAAGATCAGTGTAGTAGTGAAAATTGGGGTCAAGGTGTAGGAGAAAAATGACTTCCTTTGTGGCCAACAACTCTAATCCCAAACTAATCCTAGGCATCAGTATTGTATATAGTTGATTGCTGATTACGTATAATCGCATCGATTTATTTAGAGAGCTAATCCTGTGTGCTTGCATTTGTACTTGTATCTTTAGTCCTGTCGCAGGCTGCAGGCTGCAGTTTGTATAATTCTTACGCAAGTTCAGAGGCGTCCAGTTACGTAAATATACGTAGGATTATACCGGGATACCGTGACGAGTGACGTGTATAACCTGCCGCTTGCCAACCGGCGAGGTACAACCGGGGATTAAACGACAACAATGAGATTTATCTCGTGGGAGGATTCGATTTCTTACAACTTTTTCCTTTTTTTTTCTTAACTAGCAACGTTATTGAGGCGCGGATAACGTCGCCGTCGAGGAGTTACGCTGAGCCGCGCTGCGTGCTTCGCGTGCCTCAAAGCGAGAAATACTATACCTCAAAGCTCTTGGATACTGTATTTGAGATTTGAAAAAAACTATTACGGGAAATTGTGAGGTATTAAATTTCCGTAAGACGCATACATTAGACTATGTCAAGCTAATTACACTCATTCTTCCACTGACGGAATCGGGTATTTTTTTCCCCCATTACGAAAGATATGAGGTTACGAATTTTTGGCACAATTTCAAGATTACAGACTCAAACGAGATCGTTCAATCAGATATTTTGCTCAATAATTCGTTCGAAATAAATTTACAGATTGTGAATCTCTGAAGGTAAAGCGCTAAAATAAAATGAATTCCTGACTGAAATCTCATTTCTGCTCGTTTAACTCTCGACTTTTTGTATCATCCGATGGTTGACTAGGGTCAAGATTCAGCCAACGCGTTTATTTTTCGTAAATTTGTTCTTAGAACAATAAATAATGGAACTAAGTAAGTGAGTAAATGAATCCTCCAGCTTTTCAAGGGAGACCAGAGTAGCTTATTTTTCCCGAATGCTATATTTTGAATCTGGATTGTCTAGATTCGGTAAAAAAGTGAAATATAGAACAAACTGACAAGTTTGATTTGCCGAAACGGTAAACTGAGCCTGTGTACCAAATTTCAGATGAAAATATTCAGAACTGTAGGAATTGTTCAGTCGTTCAATTTTCAAATTTCGATTTTAGTGACGAAACAAATGATCCTCCGAATTTAGCAAACAGACAAATATGACCATGACCACACACTTCATCGAAAACTACAAAAATTAATAACTCCGACAATTTTTCAGATTCCAAGCTGAAATTCAATGTGTACAGTGAGTATGCAAAATGGATCCATAAAAAAATCGACACTATATTTGTGAACAAAATGACGCATATCAGATTCAATTTAGTTTCCGTCGAGTTGATGAAAACCCTGAAATTTCGAAAATATTAATACAAAATGAAGAAAATCACAAATAGTCTAAAACGTTTGTATGAGACTAAATAGACAGGTTTCCATCTCTCAAGCGAATGGCGAATGTTGCATCCGGTAAGAAGTAACTTCCGCAAGTTCCAAACATCCGGAAGATGATGGATCCCGGTACTTCCGCTGGACCAATATACCCAAAAGCCTTTAGGAGGAGGCTGGGAAGGCGGTGAAACCACTAAAGATGAGACCGAGAGGTGCGTCTCGCTTGCGTCATCCACCTGCTGCTCGACGTTACGCGTCTAAGTCCGTCTGTCGTTTTGTGCCAAGAGGAGATCACAGATGAGATGGTTTGTGAGAGAGGAAGAAAGACGAGGATACGTTTGGAGGGAGAAAACGAACGGGCAACACGTTTTAGTTGCGTTGTCACGTCAAACCGGTAGCCGAATAAAAGGTTTGATATTTAGTTTTAATTTGTCCCATCTCTCATCCCTCCTTTTACTTCTTTGTTCATCTCTTGAGCCTCGCCCAAGGTTTCGGTAATAGTCGGGCCCAACGGGTTTGTCGTTTACACAGTACCGTACATGCATACCTACGAATTTTCTGTGGTGTGGGGCCATCATTCATGTGGACACAGATACAGGGCGATTCATACGGTTCGGTCATGTACAGCATTAGAAACGTTTGATTAATGGCGTGGGGTTCGGACACACAAAGTATTCCGTCAATTAATCACAATTACCGTAAAATCATTTGCGATTTCCATTTTAATCCAGTCCGTATTTTGAAGATAATCAATTTTACTAATTGTCCACTTGTGTTGGCGTGCGTTTATAATACCAGACGCTTTCTAAAACTAGTCTTTCCAAATTGATGGGTAAAATATCTGAAATACCGAATACACAATTTAGAAACTCTTACACCGTATCGCGTTACGCTGAGCCATGTCGTACATACACACAGCGATATGATTTACCGATATGATATTAAAAAATACAGAATTTTATAAATTGATTTATATTTTGTGGATTAAGTCATTCTCGTAGGGTAATAATTCAGGGAAATTAAACTACCGCTTATTCCGAAATATCTTATTCTTCTTTTTTATATCCTTTCCTACAAACGAAACCATGTGTCATTTGAAATCGGAAAATATAATACAGCCCCGTGAATCACCCTGTATGCGGTTCAGTCGCACGTATACACGAATCGAACCAATGAAACACGCGTGCGCAGCTCACGCGTTCTCTTCTATTCGGCTTAATACCGGAGCCGGATAGATGAATCTGACTTGGATTTTGTAACAAATATTTTTATCCCCTCGTAAAGGTTGAAAGCGAACGGCGCAGATCCGTGTCGCGATTTTACCTCTACGATCGAAAGATAAAATCAGGATCCGAAATGGGATGGCCAATCGAATCGAGCGAGGCTCGCGATGAGTGACATGGACGCATTTGCGTGTTATTCAAATCACACATGCGCAAAATAAGCTCCGGGAGGCTTTAGAAGCTGCGGTGAAAGGAGTCGAGGAACCCGAGGTGTTAGAGAGCCATATAAATGTCGCACGTACGTTTCAGATAACATATAATTGCCCGGCGAATTGCTAGCCGATATAATTCTACGGCCAAGATACACATTGTGCAATTATAATATGCGGTCGACACTTCGCAATGTTTATCATTCTATTTTCGCTCTTCATCTCGTCTCCGATTCGGACTAGCAACGAATTATAGAAAATTGCTTCCGGGAGAAATAACTCGTTGAAATAATGTGACAATAGCACGTGAAATAATGAGAAATAAATGAAATAATAAAGAATAACTGAGAAAATGAATGAAATAATGAGCAAAAAGATACGTTGTAATAAATGAAATAATCTGAAATGCAAAGGAATAAATTTGCAATAATTTGGCATATAAAAGGCATAATTTGAAATTAACATAAGAAATTAAGTTAGATAAATGAAATAGTTTGAATTATTTCACAAAAAAAAAAAAAAAAAATGATGTGTCAATCAAATCTAGAGTTATTCTTCCCTCGGCTGCATCGAATATGTTGCTTCATCGATTTTAGAAATGGCCGAAATGGTCTCCTGAATTGTTACAGTTGATGGGTCTCAAAGTCTCCGAAAAGTATTGAAAATATGCTTTTCGATGCACTTTAATAACTCTTGTATAGTTTTGTTCTTTCTTTGTAAGTAGGAAAAATAAGTAGGATTTGAGTTTGCTAACTCGCACCTGAAACCGTCGTCATTGATAAAAAAAAAAAAAACACCTGTGAGCGAAGAGTGTCTTGTTTGGATGAAACTACGCTACATCCGTGTAGTATAGATTCTATTGAACGTATCTCCTCACCGTTTCGTAAGTCACGATTATAATACGGTTCCCTGTGTAAAGGTGTTTGCACAACTGTGATATCTTCCGTAAGAATTGGACCGATCTCCCGTAACCGCTCATTGCAGGCCGTTAACAATAAAAACTGAAATGTCAAAAGTCTTCTCGGATGACTATCCACCATCTGCGGTGGATAACAGGACGTAATGATATTCCTTTCATAAATCTCATCAAGAATTTGATGTATCGTTGTACCGGTGTACCCACCAGCTCCTACAGTATGTAGCTAGTGTGTATATCGGCTCTCCGGCTCCGTAATGGCAAATCGCGGTTCCACTCGATGCGGATGGCACGTGAGGGCGAGGGGCAAGACGTCGGGGGTAGAGCGAACAACTTTCACGTGACGATACCGAAGAGGAGGACGAGCTTCTTCGTACCGGAATGCTCCCGGGGCCATTGTCGGCGCCGCAGGGGGCCGACGATCGGGTGCCGATTGTTAGATTATACATTTTATTTATCATAATCTTTAATTCGCACCTCTGACGGTTCTGAGACCTCGAGCCACTTCACTTCACTTCCGTGTCTTTTATACGCTTCGTTCCGGAACCTCGAAATCTCTTCTTCTCTCGCTCTTTCGCTTCTTATTATCATTATTATTATGGCATCGGGGTGAGCAGGGTCGGGTTATATTTTAACGGGTGAAATGTGAATTATTTTCCTATAAGCTCTCTAGGGTATATTTTGGCCCGATCCTCTCGAACCTCGAGACGCCCATTTCCATTGGATGCCTCATCATCCCTCGTTCAATTACTCGACCGAGTTAATTGGAGTTGCACCTATTCGGAGCCGAAGATCTTCGTGACTCCCTGGCCCTGCGGAATGAGATAAAGACCACCGGCTGGTTCGTTGGGTCTGTGGTTCTCAGGAACCCGTATAGCCCCCCATCAGTTATCTTCTGCGGTTTAGACTTCACCTCGGTCAATAATTGCGACTTCTGTGTTCCCTGGTCAATTCTTGAGGTCAATGAATATCTACGGAGGCTGCTGCACACGTGCTGTAATATAATATAATATGCCTACCAATAGCGGCATGTCGATGATATGTTTCATAAGTTACAACTCTCGAATTAATTCCTCTTTTCTCCATATACCTTCGATTCGAAGAATCTTCGGTTATCTTCAGATTTATTACGCTCCAAGCTCGATATTTTTTATACGGGTATTTCGACACCGCTGCAGATGGTCGCTTTGAGGATTCCTTCGGGCAAAACGACACAATGGAATTAAATTGCGTCATTACTTGTACCAGTTACTTCCGGAACGGATGTTGCCGAGAGATAACACCTGACTGACGCCACCCTGCTGAGAGAGTGAGCCCTGGCTTTTTAATCAACCTTCTAATTCGAGCCTCGATTTCCATTAAACTAAATTAACATCTATCATGACTAATTGACGTTACCCATATTTCGTATGGGTCAATCTGAGGAACGGGATTCTGACTTTTTGAGTTTGTCCTGCCTCAGTCAACCGTGATTGAAGATCCATAGATGATACGAGGTTGTTTAATATCTCCGCTCGACTTTGTGATTAAGAAAAGCCGCCGTGGGTCACACTTGGTCGAGGTTACGCTCGGGTTAACTGGGCGCGGATCAAGGATTTCGCAGACCCGGAATCTCGCCTGTATACAGAGTCTGACCTCAAACGTATATCCAACAATGCATGCGGTCGGGGGGTTTTCGGAGTCGAAAGACTTTAATTGCCGGTATAAACGAGCGTTTCTCAAACCCCGCTCATAGCATAGGTATAACGCATTCGGCACGGGAAATGAAGTAGCCAAAGCTGTTGTTAATTAGTTTTTAAAGTGGCTCCACTTCCCGTTGGTCGATTATTTCTTTTCTCCTTCTCATACACGCCGCGAAATAATAAACACCGAGTTTCGAGATATTCCTGCGGGTTTCCTCTCTAATTACCACGTCAAACTTCAATGACCCATCGTACACGCCAGTTCGTGATATAATATATTATACAACCCATTTCTCCGTACAGAAATCATGCGAAGATTTCTCTAGGTGGATGGGCTCGCGCATACCCAGTACCATCTCTACTTTACACATACTTGGACGGATATCTACATAGACACATGGTATAGTCCGCGGTCCTCGACCTATAGTCTATACACTATGCCGTATTGATACTGCAGGTTTCGCGCGGACGACGCAGTGGCGTAGACCAGGCTCAGAATCTCGTGCGGAATCGAATTTGCTAATTTCCTATGAAAAAGTCGGACCCACCCGGGCCGTTTGGCTTCCGAATGAGTCAAAACGTGGTTCTACGAAATACGGTGTAACCACGAAAACCCATAAAGTAGCATCGCGGTACCATGGGTTGAATTCGGCAGGCTACGCACGAGCACGAATGAGATCCTTATAACACATATTCCAGTAATTCGTCGAAGCGAGAGAAAGAGGCGGAACGGTAATCGGATGTGTACTCTCTGTGTTCGCAAAGACGGATAGGAGAGTCCTTTGTGCGGAGGTATCTAGCCAATGGAAGCATAACCGCGGTGTTTTATGCGAAGGACGATATCAGCGGTTATTTTCCGCGTTGCACAATTTGTAGTACGGTGTCCGCGGCATAGCGAACGAAGGCAGAGGCTGAATTATTTTAATTGATGTAGTTTCGATCGTGTTTCGAGACTCGCGGGTTACCAATTAACGCGCGCTGCTGTATTTACCGGACCTATACCCGTAATTATCACGGACCCCGGTGTAAAAATCTTCTTTCCGTAAATCACCTTCGTGATCAGTGATCCTTCGGAAACCGGATCGTGGTTCGATTATTGAACTATTGCAGGAAGTCTTTTTCATCCCTGTTACATTCAGATATCGGATAGCCTCTTTTTTTCTCTTCATCCAGTCAAAACATCTCCGTCTCTATTTTATCTTCCTTCATCTTTTATACCAACGAAACTAACGCTTTGATCGTACAAACACGCATGCTCTCTGCACCGGTCAAATCTAGATCACGCTTTACGAAAGCGAGGCAAAGTCAGCAGGTGGCATCCACAGACGGGCAGGCAGGTGTATCACTGACACGGACGTCGATAAAGAATCGACTAAATTTCCAACTCCCTCGTTTCGGACTTGTCGACCTGGTGAAATTTGAAGAGATCTACCTTATCGTCCGAAATTTGATTATTACCGATCGATGGATACGGCGCTCCGTCGATACACGACCATTCGACGGTCATCCAGTGTTCTTCCTTACCAACGGTCAATAAAACTCTGTCAATATCAAATTACTGAGGTGACGGTTATTGGCGGCTGGTAAAACACGATTTATCAGTTTTGGACAAATTTATTGATTTCTTTACACATTCTGGGTTGAAATTAATTCGGATTAATAACTCTCATACGTCGTTCTTGCATTACAATTTTCAAGGAAAATTATAAAACAACGTAAAGGCAAAACGTCGTATTATTTTTTTTTCATGATTTTTAATGATTTTTTCAAATAGCTATAAAAACTCGTAAAACGCAAAGATAAATTGAAAGAACGACCATTAAAAAAAATTCGATAAAAAATATTGGTAGTTAAAAACAGAAGGTCGTAAGCGCCATTTTTCTTTTTTTTACTATTCATGATTTTTTCAAATAGCTGTAAAAACTCGTAAAACGCAAAGATAAATAGAAAAGACGACCATCTAAAAAAATTCGATAAAAAACATTGGCAGTTAAAAGCAGAAGGTCATGAGCGTCATTTTTATTTTTTATGATTTTTTCAAATAGCTGTAAGAACTCGTAAAACACAAAGATAAATTGGAAAAACGACCGTTTCGAAAATTTATGAAAAAAAATACTAAGATAAAAGCAGAAGGTCGTGATCGCCATTTTTTTTTAATTCTTCATGATTTTATCAAATAGCTGTGAAAACTCATAAAACGCAAGGATAAATTGAAAGAACGACCATTGAAAAAAAATCGATAAAAAATATTGGTAGTTAAAAGCAGAAGGTCGTAAGCGCCATTTTTTTTTATTATTCATGATTTTTTCAAATAGCTGTGAAAACTCGTAAAACGCAAAGATAAATTGAAAGAACGACCATTTAAAAAAATTCGATAAAAAATATTGGTAGTTAAAAGCAGAAGGTCGTGAGCGCCATTTTTATTTTTTATGATTTTTTCGAATAAGATAAAAGCAGAAGGTCGTGAGCGCGATTTTAATTTTTTTATTTTTCATGATTTTTTCAAATCGCTGTAAAAACTCGTAAAACGCAAAGATAAATTGAAAGAACGAGCGTTGAAAAAAATTGGATAAAAAATATTGGTAGTTAAGTTCGATACAAAAATAACACTGTCCTAAAGTGAGAATAAAGATGCTTCCTACAGCGAATGTGAGGCAGATATATCTCCCTGTTATTGGAACTCTAAATGATTTAGCACACATTCTTAACGACGAAGCGTAAAGGAAAATTTTGTCCAAATCTGAGCCCGGGGTGTCCTGGTAGACAAACGGGCGGATTCGTACCTCGTGTCCGATTCCTTGAATTGTCGAACACGCCGAAGTTAGCCGGGCTGCCTGTATGAAAGGGGCCAACGATATCCACAGTGATACGTTTATGATACTGATGTCGATTATATTATCGGACTTGCTTGTACGTCGACGCTGTCGTATTTTAATACCCATAGAATCCCTGCTACAGCCCACGAAAAGTTGACCACAGTGTATATGCAGACAGTTGGGCGAAAATCGTCATTGGAATACTTGAGTAATTTTTTGAATTCGCTGATTTCCTTCATCCAATCCAACGGAGCCAACGTATGTTGAAGTAACTTTGCCCGCAGAAATTAGAGGTGAGACGTTATACGGAAAGTCACAAACTGGCTTCGAAAGCGTTTCAACGCCCAGCATCTCGCAGAAAAAACTTACATGTGAGCACCCATTCCATGGTCCATAAGATACTCGACAAAGATAATACAAAAGCTGCTTATGGCGTAGTGTATCAACGTGAGGGCAAAGAGCACATTGTCTACGTCAAGAACGAGGTGATACTGTGAGCAGGTGCCGTGCAATCATCTCAGCTACCGATGCTGTCAGGAATCGGACCCAAAGAAAATCTTCGGGACCACGTCAGCGTTGGGGGGCTCACCTATTTGCATGATGCATCTTCCTCCACAGACGCCGATTCGGGGAGCAACAGTCTCATAACCATATCACAAGTGACGGAATTTTTAGATAAACAGAATGGTTCACTGTACGGTTTCTTAGGGGGTGAAGCGCAGGGCTTCATCAACAGCGGGTGAATCTTTTTTCTGATATAACTCAGTTCTATTGCATGAACTCGAACTCCAACCATAAATTCCGTCTCAGGGCTGCCCATAACACACCGGATTATCCCGATCTTCAACTGGTATTCGCGTCAACTGGTGATAATGTGGGAGGTGGTTACCTCATTAGACGAGACTTCGGCCTTCGAAATACCTTCGCCACGCGATTGTTCAATAAAATTGAGAACAACAGTTCCTTCATGATAATACCGATCCTAGTGCAGCCAAAGAGCAGAGGTTACATCAAGCTAAAAGATGCTGATCCTGAACACCATCCGGTTATAGTCCCAAACTATTTTGACGACCCGGACGACTTGGATGTCTTGGTAAGGAGATCACCAATGTTCAATATAGAAGAAGAAAAGCGGATATAACTAAACTAGTTTTTTGCTCAGGTAAAGGGATGCCAAATAGTCCACAGCATTACCCAGACCAGAGCCATGAAAGAACTGAATGTACGTCCCAACCCGAACTTGACCCCTGGATGCGGCCCTTACGATTCCGCTTCCGACGAGTATTTCCGGTGTCACGTACGATACTATTCGCTCACCGTCTATCACCCTAGTTGCACTCGTAAAATGGGTCCTGTAACTGACTACACCATGGACGTAGTGGACTCGCGCCTCAGGGTACACGGTCTGAAAGCTCTTGGAGTTGTGGACGTGTCTGTGATTCCCGATATCGTTTTTGGCAATATCAATGCTGCGACCATCATGATTGCCGAAAAAGCAGCAGACCTCGTCAAGGAAGACTTTTTTTACTCTGACACATTCGTGGCACCGCGGCCGTTGGGTGTTTACCCCAGGAGAAACCACATTGGTATAGGAAAAAAAGACATCAAACTGGTGGATAAAAAAAATTTGACAAAAAATATGAAAACTTCGATTAACATTATTCAAGTGGTCTCTGAATGAAAAATCATAGCCCTATACACCTGAAACTATCGTCAAATTCCCTGAAAAACCTAGAATTCTCAGCAAATTTTGGATTCATATTTTAATAGACAGAATTATTGCGACAACACATAATCGCGGACTATGCTACTGGAATATGCAGAATACGAAGTTGTGCCTAACAAGTAACAGGACCGGCGAAGTAAGATTTCCCCAGGCGTGGAGTGCTATTGGTATATATTTGGGAGGCGTCCGAAAAATATAGAACTCGCCTAGTAGTTATTTTGTACGCCTGTTTTCGATGCGTGTAGCGGCACTTTGAACACCTAAGAATGACCCTGGAAGATTCGTCACGAATTCTGAATCACTCTATATTAATGACATCTTTGAAACTTCTCTTGCCGTGCCGTCAAATGCCGTTTTAATGCCTGTGCCGTAAAAAATATTTATTAAGGAAATGGCATTCAAAGTGCCGTAAAAAATATTTATTAAGGAAATGGCATTCAAAGTCACTTCGACGCCACCTGAGGTGCACATGAACGTGCATATAGGAACTGCTTTACAAAGTAGTAAACTGCGGTTTAATCACTTTCAGTGTTTTGCGCATAAGTCTTTAGAATACACAACTGATAACAAACAGGATATGGATCAAGGTTGTAGAATAATGTATTCTCGTGGCGGTGGGTTGCCACGTGTCTACTTGTACAATTATCTTTATGAAAAGTGAGCCAAGATTTTGAGGTATGGAATCCCATACCTGCTTAATTCTGAGATACGGAGTACTCCACCAAAACCATATGGGGATCGCCGGCCCTGTCTGTATATTCTCATATTGAAACAACAAGCTAGTCTGGCCCACCGCTGAATAAATACACGATGCAATCTTCCCCGATTATCATTTCGAATAAGCAATGTACCATTGGCCACCAAATGTGCTGCTGGAAAAATCATGTGCCTTTGGGATATTTTCGTCGTCGAAATTCGATGAATTGTATATCGTGTAACGATGGACGAAACTTTGGGATTGAGACGAGTACGAAGCTTGTCGGCAATCACACGAGTGGCGAATCGTCCCTTATCACACCGTCACACGCCATATTTTTTTTCTCATTTTTTTTTTCACACCCGGTCGCAAAATGCCACTTTACATGCCTCTTGAGCGGGCGCAAAACAGATCTTTTCGGTCCTCGGGCGGAAACAGTTATTTTCTCACACCCGGTCGCAAAATGTCACTTTTCATACCTCTTGAGCTAAGCGGGCAGAAACGACTATTTTCCTGCCCTCGGGCGCAAAGAGCTGTTTTCCGCCCGCTCACTCGGTCTGAAAAGAAGCATTTTTGCAGACCAGGTGTTGAGAAAAACATCGTGTGCATCATGGGCGCACGGCTATTATGACGAGTCTGCTTTTACAGCAACTCGCCTTCGGCTCGTGCCACAAATTGCATACTCGTAAAATAGCCTTTCGCGCCCTTGATACACAAATAACTATTTCCGCCCTAGGGCGAAAAGAGCGGTTTTCCGCCCGCTCAAGAGGTATGAAAAGTGGCATTTTGCGACCAGGTGTGAGAAAAGTCTTTTGCGCCCGCTAAAAGCGGGCGAAACCGACTATTTTCCTGCCCTCGGGCGCAAAGTGCCGTTTTGCGCCCGCTCATTCGGTCTGAAAAGAGGCATTTTTGCAGTCCAGGTGTTGAGGAAAAAAATCGTGTGCATCACAGGCACAAGGCTATTTTGGCGAGTGTGATTGTGCAAATTTCACACTCTAAAAATAGTTCTTTGCGCCCTTGATATACAATGTAGTATTTTGAATCGAAAAAACCATGACCCTTGAAAGTTGAACCCTTGGAACCATGAACCCGTTTGGAGTCTTTCGCTCCCAAGTCCCAGAGAAAGGTAATATCAGATTTGGTACAACGCGCCAAAGACAGGGAAATATTCGTCCAGAATGATATAGCGCGCCAGAAAAACGGTCATTTCAGTACGCTATAGGGACCGAGTGAGGTCACAAGTGGCGCCGCTTAGTGGTCAAATATCTAACGAGCCGCAGGGCCTTACATCAACGTTGAGAGGCAGACTGGAGGTTATTTGTTGATATTTGTCTCGAAACACAGCTTTCTAACCAAAGAACTGTCTTTTCCGATGTATGATAGGGAAAGAGTTACTCTTGCATCGTCAGTTGTTGAGATATCTACAGAAATACCGAGAAAACAGGTATTTAAGCCACTGAATTGCTGCCGCGGGCAGAACAATTCATTGCGATAGGTTCATGTTGTGCTTCCGGTAGCGTATGATTGGCTGAGCATTGGCGTAGGCAGGGGAAATTCCCTGCGGCTCGGGACAGATATGACCTGTAGAGACTGATTTGGCGCTTAGCTACTGTCGATTCCTCGCACGGTCCCTATACCAGCCCCGGGCAGAAATTTCCTTCTTCCGTACGAGTGATATACCATTTTTGCACTGCGAAATGAGGAAATCTCTGTCCAGAAATGGTATAGCCCGCTCAAAAGTGTAAAATTTCTGCCTCGAAGAGGTAATTCCGGCTCAGAGATGGTAACGCCTGCTATTTGGATAATTGATCAATGATGTGAAAATAAAGGGCGGAAAGAAGGCGATTTCACGAGTGCGAAGGTAGCCGCCCGAGCGTAGCGAGGGCGGCCGTCGCACGAGTGGAACTCGCCTTCCGCCCGTGGTGCACACGATACTTTTCGTCCCCGGCCTCCCCTTGAAACCACGCCTTTTCATACTTTCCGCCCGCTCGAAGCTGGCTGTAATGGAAATGTGCGCCCGCTCGCCGAGCGGTCACAATAACTCAGATTCCACCCGCTTCGCATGTATGAAAAGACGCGTTTTCGAGGGGGGTAGGACGAAAAATTTATTCCGACGACGCTCGGTCACAATTATACATCTTCGAAATGTGATCATTCGAATAGAATTCATTCAATCGATTCCAACATGATATATAGAATTAATTCAACATTGGCTGTACCGGGTACCCGAATGAGGGCCCAAAATTCACTTGATCGAAGATCAATTTGAATAAAGATTTAAATCTAGAGTTATCGATTCACTCAAAGTTCTACACTGTTAGAAAAATTTGGAAAAATGAACATGTTGAAGTGTCCCAGTAGGTCCACTATATATTTGTGTTATTTGTATGTCGATATAACAGAAATCTATATCATTTTAACATTCAATATGTAGTTTTGACATTTTTATTCATTCAATAATGCAACAAAAAATATTGAAATCGACATAAAATTTATACTGGATCTGTTTTAACACTTTATTTCTAACAGTGTACCTATACGAACTCATTTTGCTTTTGTGTTTGTTTTATACAATAAACCAGAGTTTATTTCGTGATCATAAACGCATCGGGTCGTGCAAATTGCCCAACAACCGGATGCTCACGACACCTAACCCATCACTCGATTCTGCGAGCAGCTATTGTTATCCACTATACGTGTTAACGGCTGTTTCTCGTGCAATTTCGAACCTCCTACTTGGTCTACGAACAGTTATCATTGACCATGATAAATTTCGAACAACCGCACATCCTATCGGGTCTACGAACGGTATCGCTGACCAATACGTGCCGACATCCGTTTCTCGTGGATTCCAAACTCCCCCACGCATCCACACACTTTTTGTATAAAAGCTGCTCCATTTTGGTGCCTTCATCACTCGACTGAATCAACGCAAACTAGTTGCCTCTCAGCTCTGTATTTTCTTCATCAGTCTACTTTATATACTCGACAAACTGCAACGATGAAAATAGTCATTTTCCTTGCTGCGGTATCCGCTGCGAATATTTTCGTGGCCGTTGGGGTTCGTGCTCCAAAATCTACTATTGAACTGTATAAAGGTAGCGGATACCGAATAAAATTCGGCTCGGATGCTGGGATTCAGGCTTTCGAAGTTCATCTCAACAAAAACAAGGAGATGAGAGGTAAGAAATACAATAGTATATTGTGTGATAAGTGCGGAAAGAAGGCGATATCTGATGAGTGTAATGATATCCGTATGATTCAAACTTCACACGAGGCAGATATCGCCTATCCGCACTTATCGCACACCATATTTTTTATAACTCCTGCGGGAAAGCTTGATTCGAGATGCAGACCATAACCAACCCGAAGTTAGGCAATAATCTAGGTTGACACATCGCTGCCGCCTGGGGCGCTTCGCGGACGCTTGGACGTCGCCACCGACCGATGGCGCTACTCAACGACCGACTTATTTCAAAGTCCGCGTGCGTGATAGTGAAGAAACGTAGATTGCTTGAAGTGCGCATGCCTGTTAGTGAAATAATGACGATAATGCACGATGTGCGCCTGCGCGATAGTGAAGAAATATTACGTTTTTTCACTCATCTGAAAAGGGGCCCTTTCCAAACCAGACACAGGCATCGAATATCAAGCTTTCCACGCAGGTGTTATGAAAATGAATCAACTGGCCATTGCACTCGTCACTTTCCGACGGAATTTTGAACTAACGAAATGTCTCTGATCCAGTTGGCGACCGCGGGGATACGTTTGAAGTGATAGACAGCAAAGAAAACGGTGAATGGATTTACACGAACCTCTCGGCTAACCTGCAGTTAGGAGACGTAATTAGATACTGGACACTACTTCGATTCAACGGAATAGACACTCGGTCAGCACTCACGATCAAGTATATGCGACCTGCAGGCCTATCGTCAAGCAAATAACGTATCCCTGGTGACACCATGCCACCACAAGAGGTGAAATGGGAAATCCCGAGGATTGAGCCTGTGAAAATTTATTATTTCTTCCATCATAAGTTCAGAAGAATCGTACGTAATACAAAGTTTATTATTCTCAAGTTACATCGGGCTAGGCTTTTTCCGCATAAACGAATAAAATATATGCTTGTAAAATGTATACACATTACACTGTGATTAGAACCTCAAAACTGTTTCACATATCCTATAATATTTACGATCATATAAAGTTGACGAAGAACAAGCTCCACGTACTCCTGAAACAAAACAGAGAACAGTGGAAATCCAATTGAATTTTCATCTTGTTCTTGTGTTGGAATGATGAGTGATGAAGCGAACACACGAGGTTCCAGTAGATTTTCGTGGACACTTCTTCGATTGGATTCTTTTCTGACTACAAAAAAACTGGATGTTCACGAGATAATGCTAGGCATGATCCAATTTATGCTGTATAATATGAAATTGAAGAACTTTTCTATGGAATTCGAGAGGCCCCAACGAAATGCAAACAACTGGGTTGTAAAAAGCGTTGACCTGTTATTAATTATTCACACCATGAGCCACTGCTTGGTAGTCAGTTATTATCGTTTCTACGATCGGTGTTGTTTTTCTCCAACCAACTTTGCCAAAAAAAACATCAATAATCAAACCGCCAGATGGGTTTAAGTTCAAGTTAACAAGAGTACGGCAGAGATTCGGTGTGAGTTGATGAACGACGAACAGAAGTTTACAAACACAATATCAAAGCTTGAACAGTTTGATCAGTTCGTACTCATCGCACAGGGCTAATAGTATATTGTGCACCAATTAGGGAGCAAAGGACGTTTTCGATCCCGAGCGTGGGTTTGCCACCCGAGCCGAAGGCGAAAACGTCTAATGCGACCGTGGTGCACACGTTATTTTATTCCATACATGAACGGAAGCCGATTTCGCGGGCAGATCAGTGCTTACATTTTAGGTTATGTGACGTAACTACAATAAAGAATTTATCTCCCTAGGGAGATAAATTCTTTATTCACGGTCTTTTGGTCGGTACGGCAGAGCGAACTGGTAGATAAATTCTTTATTCACTGTCTTCAGTCCCACAGCGGGAGTAGAAACTTCTCGGTCGGTGAAACCGCTCTTTCGCCCCCGAAAATAGATAGCGAAATCGGCCTTACCGGTCATGTATGGAATAAAAAACTTGTCTCCAGGAGACAATTGAAGTTGAAACGCTTCTAGTAATGCAGCTTTGCTGCATGGCTAAAGCTGGTTTGAAAACCGGCTGACAGGTGTGGACAGGTGTGGATTGTATGTGATTCGAAATTCTTGG
>JAFFZH010014468.1:0-15356 GCA_018420115.1 Euura saliciscinereae
AAAAAAAAAAAAAAATTAACAATAATGATAATGATAACGAAGAAAAGAAGAAAAATAATAATAACAAACTCATTCATATTTATTTAAAAGAAAAAATAAAGTTATAATAATATCTGTATGAAAATGATAATTTTCATTGAGTTTTTTTTTTTTTTTTGTTTTTTTTTTTATACAGCTCAATATATATTATTAACTGATACTTAGATACGTTTATTTAAATACATTTTTCAATCACTAAAAACGAAAATCCTAGTAACCTTAATTATTATACCTGCCTGGAAGAGGATTGTGAAATTTTATTTTTATTTTTTTAACAAGAAAAGTAATTGAACGAACTCTTTGACGTGTATTTTTTGTATATAATATAATGAAACGTTCCTCAAATAATATTGTTTTTTTTTTTTCCTCAATTTTTTTTTCTCTTTTTAAGCACCGCTCTAGCCTATAGGTTTCTGTATTGTAACATATACGATACTAGCATTACTAAAATTAAATAATGATTTCATTTAATTATCTCTCCTTGTAATAAAAAAAACACCGGAACGATTGTCTGAATTGAAAAGAAAAAAAAAAGAAAATAATAAGAAGATGATTTTTTCATTAAATATATTTTACAGTAAAATTGGATTTAGTAGTTGAAAGAAAAAAAAAATTCGTTTCTTTTTTTCGATATATATCCCCTCCTATTACAGGTCAATAAAGCCTGAAGCCTGAAGCCGAGACCGTAATGGTGATAACACAGTCATTAATTCGCAACAGCTACGGAAGTGGCTGTAACCCTAATTGCGAACATGAACGATTACCTGAATCACCGTCTCGCGCCATGTTTGCATCTATCAGGGAAAACTTTGTCTCTGTCGTTTATAGTATATAAACGATGCCTTAAGCGTATTTCAGTCGTTATTTTAGATCATTTTTGTTTATCGAGGATTGAAAAAATAAAATAAAATGTATATTTATAAGTCAAAGACGGTACACGTGCGGTTTTTCAACATCGTTAAAGCACCGAGCCAACTAAGAGAACTTGCTCATGCTATGCTGATTGTGAGAGAGAAACTGCTTTTTAACTCCATGTTCTCCAATGCACCATCTTTGTAGAGAATGGAAAGTCTTGATTTTCCCGATTGGGCCCGAATCTTTTACTCTGATCGTAAGAATTTATTGCCCAACAACCATTTACCCCTCATACTCCCGAGATACCTACTGCATACATGATAAAATTTACACACGAACCTAAAACAGTTGCAATTTTTTTTTCCTTATAATTGTCGACAAAGAAATCCATCATGTGAATAAATCTATGCGTTTGATAAACAATAACAAAAGTATCTCATAAAGACAGCTTGCTTTGTCAATTTTTTCAATAAAAAAAGGTAACAATCCTTTCTAATATGCCGTGAAATGAGTATTAATCATTTTCATAACACGTGCATAAAAATTGGGGTATTGCATGACAGTTTAGCGGGAAGAAAGTGGCCAATTGCATGTTTGCGCATGCGCAGTCCACCATCTTGTTCATTTTCGTCCCTTGGGAGTTTTCAATTCATTTTCATCCCTGCTCCATGGGACGAAACAACTGACAGCGTCTAACACGAAGTTTGAGGTTAGGTCATAAGTTCTGTCCCGCTACTGCCATGCAACCCCATATTTTTAATGCACTCATTATAAAAACTATCGTGTGTGACAAGGGACGATTGACGATTTGCAACTTTCGTCCCTTGTCACACAATATACTATTTCACAGCGATTTTTGAATAACCGGAGGAAGCCTCGAATAGGAATAGCTAGATGGCGGGCACAGACGACGCTAGATGGCGGGCTTGTTATACTGAATAGTGACGTCATGGCATGGCGCGAAAAAAAGACCATTTCGAACCGTTTGAATGTACAATATGCTGTATTCAAGTGGTATAGTCATTGTTTCGCATATGGTAGGTACTTGATTGGACAAGTTTTGGAATCCGAGTGATTGGACACACGATGTTTTTGAGACACAATTCTAATTATTGGACAAGACATACCGAAGTAGAGTTTTAGTGAAGCTGACTTCATCCCTCGACACAGAAGTAATTGATTTTCGAATTAATCGATCAGAAGGAGTCAATTTTTATCAGTCTTTTGAAACACTTTTTTCCATCTTCTTCAGGATATAAGTTTCATATTTATCAATAGAATGTTAACAATTTTCCAAATTATTTGAAAAGCAAAAGTGTAATAAATATGATAAAAATTACGATATCTTGAGACCGGATCACCGGATTCGAACGAAATTCGGTAGCACATAGTTTTTTGCGTCGTCGATCACGAATCTGAAGTCAGATTTGCGAAATTGAAAATGGTGAGTCCAATTTGCTAAGAAAAAGATTAGAAGGAAATCCGCAAAATTCAAAATAACTGAAAACAATGTAAGTAGGTAACAGGAAATTCAAAGGCTGGCTCATATTCAGCCCAAACCTGCTTATTTCTATATGGAATCTCAATCTGGTTAACATGACATCTGGTGAACGATTTTTCATTACTGCAAGTAGGCTTTGTTCAACACACCAACTGCCACCTGCACCCCTTCGATTCACAGTTAAAGAAGATGACATGCATGTGGTCACAGAGGAGACCGAAGTACTTCTAACCACATATTGGGTAGTTTGCGGTATTGGATTAGCTAGTGGTGACTCCAGCTTTTTCCTACTTCTACTAGCGTGTCATAACTATTTCTAACCTTTCTCAGTTTAGAATTTCTCTGATGAACAGAAAAAAAAACCGTCATGCACTGACTGCAGAATGGATTAATTATTACCGCCAGGTGGAGTCGTCTATCGATTCCACGTAACTTATTTATTGAATGAAATCTCTAACCCATTGAATATATCTTTCGCAATTTGAATTACGCATCGAAGTGCATTTGTTGAATCGTTCGTAGTTTCTCGATATGGTGGTACCAAGATTCGCTTGGCACGTACTACACTAATCGCGGAGTAGAATGCTTTATTGGGATGCCGAGGTAATGTCCGAGGCCGTTGGATTCTCTTATGTATTCACATATCTGCAATTTGCTTCTCATCCAATGCTGTTTGTGAATGCTTGTGAGCGAATCTAGTGTCGTACGTGAAGCCAAGGAAATAAACCGATTCGAATCCGTAGAGCAATCTTAATTAGCCTCATGAGGAGAGAATTATCGGGTGATGCAAAGACCCGAGGGGTGAAGATTCTTCGGAGCTATAAAACAATCGTTACCGTTAATTCATCCGATGTGGAGACTCTGTCTCTGCAGCCTCTATTTCCAGTCTATTTTTCGTGACAAAACTACCAGATCTTCAATTTTCTTCACCTAGTCTCAGGCCATTGAAAATTGGGGGATCTCAAAAAGGATTCAAGGTTCTACAAGGACTGCAAAAAATTATAGAAATTGGATGATAAGGATCAATTATTTCATCACAATGAATACTAGTTATTACAATAAGGATCACAACGAATGAAAGGAATACGAAGATTATATGAGAGCCCTGGGGTGCAAAAGTCCAGTCTTGTGTCTAGTGTCTGCTCTATCGGTTTGGAAAGAGGTCTTCCTGCGGAGCAGATGTCAAGTCCTATGCCTTCTGCTGTGAATTCAAATTGATTGAAATCAACCTAACAGTCCTTATAGAAACTTACGCCAACGAATCTTTTATGGTCCAGTATTTTCAATGAATTCGTGTTGCAGGACTTCAGGCAAAAGATACTTTTCTCAAATTTCTCTTCTTCTTCTTCTTCTTCTTCTTCTTCTCCTTCTCCTAGTGTTGACATCTTATTATTCCACATCAAGTTGGGTACATCGTCCCGTCCAGTTTCGTTGCGAGTGTTGACGAGGGACGGTAGGCATCGATCATATTCGTTATCGTCGCCCTCGGTCCGTGTTTGAGAAGATGAAGCTGGTATATCGTACATGGAAGATCTATAGATCCTTGACTCGGCTCGAACCGACACGCCTGATCGGTTCCGAGAGTAAACGATCCTTGTATTTGAGTGGAGTGGTTTGTTCCGTGTCTCCGCGACTCTTATAATTCTTCTTCTTCACCACTCTAAAAGTAATATAGGTTCTGGAGCCCTTTCTCTTTCCACCGCCTCAACCTTAATCGTGTACGATGTCTTTCGATCGATCGTTGGATTCCCGCGAACTCGGATCGCCAGTTTATCCACGATATCAAACGACCAGATTTGACGGTGTGGAAAACTGAACCGCGTCCTTTTCTCACGATATCATTAATTCCTCTTATCGCTTAATTAACAATTTCTCACTCATTGTTGGAGTAACAAAACCGAACAAAGGGGTCACGTTTGGCAAACAGGCCTAGAAATTCCTCGGGGCTAATTGGTGATTCGCGACGACCCTCGGTTTCAGTGACCAAAAAGTGGACTGATAAAAAGAAAAAATGGGGTGAGATACGGAGGATGAGCGCACCTTTGGGTATTTGGATGTATAGACGTAGGACAGTGAGTGATGCTGCACCTGCTGCCACGAGTCGGCTTAATAGTCGGTCTACGTCACACGGACACTGGGCTCTGAGTGTGTACCGAAAACTCGAATCTATGTGTCTATATATATAACACGAAAAACCCCCCGCACGTGGTACACGAGAAAAAGAAAGACAGTCGTCGTACAGGCGAACCGAAAAATTCGCGATCCCGGTTTTCAGAGTTTCGTCAAATTTAGCTCATCGATTTTCGTCGATGTGGCAGACGTTTGGATTCACGATACCAAAAACCGCTTCCGATTCGCAGCCCCTGCCTGAAAGGAAGGAGAATTTTAGATCGTTTGCAAAATTATGGGATACAGTTGGAAAACCTCGATTTTGCGGATTGTACCGCAACCAACGGAACTGTACACGTGTCAAGACTCAAAGGAGCGTGTATGCTTGTGCACATTGTACCGCACGCTCGATTTACCGACAAATTTTGGAGGCGGGGATTTCAGACGGTTTTCAGAGGCCTGAGGACTGCTGAAACACAGTTTTACTTCAAACAGCGAGTCAAAATTCGCGCACAAATCAAATTCCAATCAGTCACAAATGCCTCTCTCTCTCTCTCTCATTGACTTTTGATCTTGGAAAACTATCTAGGGCATGATTCGGAAAAAACGTGACTTTTCTGGAAAGGCACTAGATAGTTTTCCCCATTTGGAAGACAATTCTTACGAAGGACTCGCTTCATAATATATGAGTGACCATTGAAGTGACCATTTACGCCGTAAGGATGGCAACAAGAATGAAAAAGGGAAACTGATTACAGTGAATAGTTCATAATAGACTTAGATACAGTAATAATAGGTAAGATTCAAAATTAGGATTTCTAAGATTGTAACTTTTTCGATACTGTAGCTGCACATTTTTCACTTTCCAGTATTCGAGCACTTTTGGATTTATCCGAATGATTGTCTTCAGGGTGAGTCAGAGTGATAAGCGAGTGCACAATATTCCGTCATGAGCTTTTTCGCTTCATCAAGTAACACTGGATGCTTTTTTTATCCTCTTTTCTGTTCACCGAACGAGATAGACGTTGGATAAGAGGCGACCGTCTGGTCTTATCTACAAGCCAGATTTTGAATCGGTGGTGACTTTAGTTACTTTTGGCACCGAAATAGAAAAAAGCTAAGAATAAAAAATGCCAAACTAATCGTAGCTGAATTTTCTCTCCTGATTTTCAAATCAAAGTCTTGACCTCGCCTCGTCGTTGCAGGTTTCGGGGTAATAAAGTGTAAAATTTATAGAAAAATTATTTTCTCGCCTCCGGTTTTAAAATTCAGCGTGACCTGTTCGACTCGTCGGATTTGAAGATCGCAGCTTTTTATTTTCACGCGTCTCATAGCCACCGCGCGGTCAAGCCGTTGCGCTTTAATCTTTAGTGAGCCTCGTGCCGCGTGCGTGGCGGCGCGTACGGTCAACTCCTTTATTATTTTTCCTAAGTCGTAATGGAAAAAAAAAATTAAAAAAAAAAATAAAAAGAAGAAGAAAGAAACAACCGACATGATTTGATCATAAATTGTTTCTTTCACGTAATAATTTTATTTATACCAACTCGGGTTATTTGAATATCAAAGAACCCCGCCGGTATTTCTACACTCTGCTCCTACGTACGGTATACATACCTGTATGGCTCTAATGCAACTGTATCATAACGTTGAAGGCAATAATACAGACCGAATAATAAAATAAGCCGCTCTTTTCTCACGTACCTACTAACTTGTTTATATTCACTACTGCAGTGGCTTCGATGAAGAATTTTATGTTCCACTAGGGGCCCTGCGCCAACCCCGATCGGCGCTTCGCGCCTCGCTGTTCGGCGTTGCGCGCCAAAAAGATTCGTTCTACCCCGTTTCATTCCCTTAGGAGTGGAATTTAAAAAAATGCTCAAACTACTTCTTAGGTATTTGAATACCTAAGGGCCGAGGAGATATCGATGAATCCGCGAAAACATGTTTTACCCCTTTTAACCCGCTTAGGGGACGAATTTCGAAAAATCGCTTCCTAGTGAGTGTTTATGAAGGGAAGGAAACATGTTGCCCAAATTTCAAGTTTCTAGGTCAAGGGGTTTGGGCTGGGCGTTGATGCCACTTGTTCCTTACTTGGAAGATACTCCCTAAGACACTGTTACAACGAGGGATCAGTCACAGCACCACGCCACTGTTACCACAATAACCTAACCTCTTCGGCTAGAATACATTGGCTCTTTCTCTGGACGCGGAGTAATAAAAGGACTGAATGCGATCCGAGCGCCTCTAACGAGCGAGTCCATAGAGACTGTCTAAAATCATTGACTAGAATTACTGAATGCAGTTACATGTGTAGATTATGCTGATATTTTCATCAGGGAAATCAATACCACCAGCCAACCAGAATTTTGTATGCAAAAAAGTGTACTAATTAGATCGTTGGGTTATGTTTCGTGCAACGCTGGAGTTTTCCTGCTAGGATCGCTCGGATCGCATTCGAGAAATTTTCACTGATAGGTGAAACCGGGCTTGTGCCTGCAGAAGAACATGGAAATTGCCTCCATCCTGTCCGCCATTGTGATCCAAACTTTGAAGAAGCAATCGAAAATGGGTATCGATTGGTGGAACTCTGTTCCAAAGGGATTTTAGGGTCTCCGATAACGACGTGATTGGGATTTTGACCTATATTCTGAAGCTGGAGGTTATACGGACCTCAGGTCGGCTACTAGTAGCGCCACCGCGACACCATTGCACGGAGGCAACTACTACTACTACTACTACTACTACTGAGTGACACCCTGCCTGAAGAGAGGCTCTGACCCTCGTCCACAGTAAGTAATGGTAATGGTATGTGTACAGTGCTGACCAACTAAAATGTGCTCATAACCTCTACACTGACCCCGCACTACCTTCGTTCGCTACAGTCCTGGAAGAGGAACGAGATTCCCCAACAGATAACAGTGCCGAAGGTCACAGGGTCCAGCTGAATATTGTGGTATTTAGTGGAGAACGAATGGCGTAATATTCTCGCCGATGACCAAAGGTAGTTCCAATATCCGACACTAGTGGCATTGACTTCTCAAAATTGATCATATATTTCCATTGTTTGAGCAATGAGTCATCAATATTAACCTACGATCGCCAACGCCATCTTGAGGATCTTGATGTTACTTTGTTGTCATTCTTTTTCAGTGTTACGGTCGTTCCCGGCACCGAGTCTTCGTGTTTTTTTACAATTCCCATTGTATACCGGCCTAGGCACAATAACAGTGACCCGAAGGCGTTCGATGGGTGATTCATCGCTAACGAGCCGCTTATTAGCTAATTAATTAACGATCGTTATTACGGGGGAATGGTATATCGATTGTTGATACCTCGTTTGCGCCATCAGCGTGAAACCCGGAGCCCCGTGATCACTGATGGTAAAAAATCCACCGCGTAACAGAAATATCGTACCATGACCTCAAACCAGTTACGTCATCCACCACTTCGTGCACAAGTTTGCGTAAAATGAATAATTTATCAGCTTCACAAGCCTTGCTCTTATCTACAGAATTTGGAAGGCACGTTGATCGCGTGTTCGCCGGGTGGCAAGGTCCGTACACATCTACTATATACACCCGGATCAGCTGACGCCTTCACTCGATATGCGATAACAACGAGTTTCTTAAATTTCTTCGCCCCAATTTTTGACCGCATGGTGGCTCTACAGTCATCGTCTAGTTTCGAATGGACAACGAATAATCTTAGACATTCCTCCTTTCAACATGTTCGGCCTCAGCGCTGCCTAACAGTGCGTAAACTTTCCTCTTCTAAGGATCATAAAGGTTCTTTTTTCTCCGACTGTCTGCGCACCGAGCCAATTATCAGGATCGTCTCTTCCAACGAATGATAATTCGAGATATCGACGTCGAGACAGGTGCAATTAAAATTCAATCATCGAGTGTTGAGGCTTGATAAAAAGAAATATACATATATGCATGTATATTGTTGATAAAACGGCACAAACAAGGAAGGGTTGGTGATCGCTGGCACCAGAGGGGTGGGTAGAATTGAAATTAATTGATGACCACGGTCCACCTCCGGGATAAGACTCATCGTCTGTTAATTGGCAGCTTATACAGTCTCGCGGTCCTCGTTAGCAGACAGCGTATCCACGCCACTCTACACGTGTTTTCGTGTATTTTCATACATGGTGATCTCGCAGCCCCTCCATTCACCATTAGCACAGGTGCGCGTCGGGGACTCGTCACCGTGTGGTGGTGGTGCGACGCGGTCTGGTGTTCGGTGATACGAAACGGTTCACTGAACTGTAAGCCGTTTGATGACATAATCGGGTCGGAGGGTCTCCGCAGGCGCCTGCATCAATGTTGCACCTCCTCGTTTCTCAAACGTCAAAAATCCCGGTTAGTGAAGCTCCTTCAGACTTTTCTGCGCGTATGAACACCCCGGTCTGTGTTCACCTTTGAATTATCTTACTTTGAAGAATTAATCATTCCCATCCCCCTCCGTGACGGAATATCGTAATTAAATGAAAAATAACGCTCGGTTGATTAGCTCGGATCAATCATCCGTTGAGTCATAGCCAGCGAGTGAGGCTGTGGCTATCCGGTGTCAATCTTTCGGGACCATCGGCTTTCGCGAGATGGAAACCGTCGTGTTAGCGTGGGCCACGAGACAATCGCCACCCACGAGTCCATTCTCTTCGGTTTATAGCGAAGATCGGAGATTGAAGATTTTTCCCATTCAGTTTTGTCCCATCAACGAATATGGCCAATTAATTGCAACGGTGACGTTAGGACGCTGTGAGACTCATGGATTTCTGGTATTTTTGAGGAACCCTAAGAGACCAACCGCACCGTCTTTCTTTTTTCGTCCGAAAATTGTAGATCACGCAAGATGGCACACGATGGAGTTTTGCCGCCTGACGATTAGTGGCCGAAAAGAACTATACGCAACGATACACACACAACGTGAGTGGGTCTCGCATCTGGGGACCAGCTTGACGTGACCATAGAATGAAACCATGGAACCGACTTCTGGTCACCGTCTGACGCGTTGTTTAGGCTTTCGTGATACAAGGACCTCGGGACTCGATGTTAATGTACTATTCTGAAAACTAATGATGCCCCAACCCCGTTGTTATGGTCTGCTTGAAAACCAGTTAATGCTCTTTTTTTTCTCAGCGGTACCTTTTGAAAGAACACTCTTCTTTGAACCCTGCACTTCAGGAAAGTGCCCAAAGCGATCGATTCCACATCCTCAAGGCACCATTGTACCGATTTCAACATTTTGCGACCATTCAGAAACAGGATCGGTTCGAGATACTCGCTGACTGGACAAAGTAACAATGAATGGGATGAATTTTCAAACGATTTTTATCATCCGCGATAAGGATCGTCGAACAAACCTGGGTCCGGTCAGGTTGTTGACTGTGTCACGCTATCTCCGTGTATACGGTACCGGTCAATGTTTCGGTAATGGTAGACCCTGCAGCATGTTCATGGGCACGACGCGCGACGCAACGATCCGGTCGAGGATCCTCCGTTGCAATTGCGTGTGGTCTTCTTCCTCCGGGTTCCCTGATCCCCTTATCCCTCCCCATCATTCCGTTCTTTCGTTCCTCTGTCTCTCTCGTTCCACCAAGTGTCTCCGAGAGTCCATATAACCGCGGTTATTCGTTTCCTTCCGCGCGGCTAACCCGCCCCCGCAAAAGAACCTCGGGCGTCCCTAGTCACGATGATTGATGACTCCTGGGGGCCTCAGGAAGCTGACACGCCGCCACGTATCGTTTCCTTCCTTGGGTACAACCGGCTTTCTCGCTATAGTACTCGGCTCGGGTTTTATAGAGTCCCTGGAAGACATAGTCCAGTCAATTGACTCCATCTCCAAAGCCTTTTTCTTGCCAAAAAAGTTAAAAGAACGATTTTCAAGTTCATTTTTGATCCAGGTGTCAAGTATTTTGGAGAATATTTATCATTCAATTACACAACAAAAAGTGTTGGGTCATCACGTATCAAGCATGTTTCTCGTTCAAATATCCCAGCGTCTCCGCCATTTTTTGGCGAACTATGAAGAACCAATAAAAATCGGGTAACAATCGACAGTATAGACTATGTTTTATAGGGACTCTAGGGTTTTCTAGTCGTAGACCGTAGTCCTGTTCCATTGCAGCCGACGAACCAGCGGACGATGTGTGCTAGTCGCGTCTATGTCGACAGTCCGGTTTTCATGAATTATGAATGATCAATGTGAAGGATGTGCGTTGCACTAAGCCGTACACTCCATTGCATTGTCCGGTCTTTTTTTCCAGCCTCTTACGATTCCTGGGATGTATTTTGCCGTCGATGATCACCGGGAGGAGGCAGCATGAAGATCGTCAGGTGAAAACCGCGAATATGACGTACGACGTCCCGCGGTGGGGTTCGCGGCAACTTCGTAGCCGGGATCATTTCTCCATGGGGGCGCTTGTTGGACGCCAACTTACAAACCTTCTTACAGATCGTTACTCCTTCGACGTGGCCCACACATAAATCCGTTCGCGGTCAACGGCGCGCTTCGTCGTCGGGGAAACTTACGCCAGGTGGCCACCCAGGGGTCAGGGGCCACCGTAAATATACAACCTCGGACACCTGCTGCGTCCACCAACAAACCGATGATCAAAAATTCACGATTTAGGGGCGATTCATGGACCCACAGACTTCGATTAACTCGATTCGATGATGTATGCAGGGGATCCCTGCATCCTGATCATGCGAAATATCGATACAAAGCCTTCAAAATTCAAGCATATAATTTTTGACCTGTTTTCCTTCTCCTATATTATAAATGAGGGTGGAATTATTCAGAATTATGATCAACTTTTAGTTTACTTGATCTCGAACGTGATTTAAATCGGTGAGAGACTCGTAATTTATCGACGACCCTCACGATGCATGTCAACTCACAGTCAGTGCGATAAAGGCGAATGAGAGAATTTTTGAAAAAATAAGTAAAAACCAATATTGATCAGCTTCAGAGGTTATTAAGCTTCAATTCTTTACTTCAAAAACGAAAATGGCTCAAAATTCAAAAACTTGAGTGAAACATGAACAAAAATTACGAGCCAAGGTATTAATTCTTATCAATATCAAATTTCTCTCCAATCAGAGTTTTTTGAAGGATAATTTTTATCCCATATTCACATTATCTTGTTGCATGGTTCAAAAAAATAAGGTGTTTGATGGCAGTAAAAATTGAATCATTACGCTGATCACGAATTAATGAACAGAATTATTCTATCACGTCACAATTTCGAGAAAATCGTGTTTCAACATCCAAAAAAGGCCTATTTTTTGTCACCTTCGGCGGGTTGTTTTTTAAGAATAGAATTCAGATCCCAGAATTTCGATAAATCGTCACCTCATCATTTATTTGCCCTACAGGCCATTTTGTAACGACCTGGAATTTTATGAAATATAACTTTGGAATAAAAATTCAAATTGTATACTAACTAAAAACATTGCGGAAAAATTGGTTTACATAAGAATAAAATTCACTATATGAGAAGATTATACTAAACTGTGACGGAAATACTTTCCAAAAAGGTTATTTAACCCTAGAGTCGTGCTGATTATGAACCATCAGAAACAACTTGTAGAATCCCGCAACAAAATTGAGCCTGAAATTTGTTTGAAAGTGATAATAATTATCCAAAGACATTCGTTACGCTCTAAGAGCAACGAAAAAAAAGAATTATCCCTGAAGACGTGTAAAAATGAAAAAAAAACGCATATATTCTTTCCGCGTGTTGACCATTTACCTTGAAAATGCTATCAATTTTTTTCTTCCTTTCAAGTTTCAGGTGTGTACGTCTGCTAAATTATTATTTACAGGACAATTATGAGAAATGTTTCATGTTCTCAACGGATCGAGGTGGAATAAAAAATCTGATGAAAAATAATCAAGAGAGGTTTTTAGCGACAGACTTATACCGTAATATATTATAAATCGTAATATTCCGTGTCCGTTGGTCTGTATTTCTCCAATTTCCTCATATATTATTTATTCTCTACTCCTAAAAAGAGAAGAGAAAAAAAGAGTTGTGGTTATATTAGACTTCTCAATTTATACTAATAAAGAATATTATTTACGGTATGTGCCAAAGGCACGGCGCGTCCTCGGGTCAAGGATCAAATCAATTATAGCCGGAGCATAAACAAGCTCGGTATAGTCCACATTGAGTCGAACCGCACCACCGAGGCGTTCACGTGCGTGATAGATATATTCGAATCGTATTGTAAACGCGAATATCGCGAACTAGCCTCGGGCGAAACGCATGTAACTCCGTCTAAAGTCCATTCAGCGATAAAGTCCATTCCACGACTTCCCCGTGTGATCTTATTCGCGAAATAACACTTCTCACATGTGCGACGACGTCGAGTCTGTTTACGTCTCACTCTGCACGAAACGATACCGAAAATGATAAATCGATATCGAAATAAGAGCTTTCGCAGCAAAAAGAGCCTTGCGATCTCGGGGGATGGGAAGAATGTCGCGTGTCTAATGACAGAAGGTCGTAAGTGCCATTGTACGACCGTTTGGAATTTCCAAGACCAAAAGGTCGTATGAGTTTTTTTTTTATACTTATCTATGCGAAGAACCTTCGAATACGCTCAAAACCGTTGAGATTGAAAATTTGTCAATTTAAAATCAGGACGTCGTAAGTCCTGGCGTATCCGCCCTTCTGAACCTGATTCAGAGGATAATAAACCGGCTCACTGATTCCATAAGGTCGTAAGCGACATTATACGACTTTCTGCCCTTTAGTAGGGGTAAAATTTGAAAAAAACTTGAAAAATACGAAATTCAACTATTAAAGGCAGTAGGTCGTAATCACCGTTAAAAAAAAATCACAATTTCCGGAAATAGAATGCAAAAATTAAAAAACAATGGCGATTACGACCTTCTGGCTTTACGTTCAGATTTTTTTTAATTGAATTTTTCAAGTTATCTATGCGTTTCGCAGGTTTTGACGACTATCTTAGAAAATTGGAGAGAAAAAAAATTGTGATCACGACCTTCTGCCTTTATCTTCATTTCCTTTTTCATTTACAGTCAATAATGGAAGAAGGGCGTATTCGCCAACATCCGACCTTATGTTTTTAAATTTTCAATCTTCTAATTTTGATTGATTCACACGTTTTGATTATACTCAAATCGAATGGCGTAAAAAAAATGTATCAAAATCGCATTTTTGATGCTTACGACCTCCTGCCATTAGACAGCCGATCTCTCGACCTTGACCGTGTCGGTTCTCCAGTGAAAAAATGTATGAAACCCGTGTAATAATCGTTGAATTTTTTCTCTCTCTTATCTAACACGACGCCGAGGTAATCGCGTGCCTAGATACACTGATCGGACCTAGAAGAGCACCGGACTTGGGTTAGCGCTTTGGGGCTACGGTCCGGTCTCACCTTCAGGGAACCATAACTTAGGTAATAATTAACAAGTTGAATCAATAGCGGACGCTAAAAACTTGTCGGCGCTAGGTTTGGGCCGACTAATTTTACTTTTTTTTTCCTTCTTTCTCTATTCTTTACTGGTGTTCAGGATTATACGAGACTGGTTTTCAGGCCGTAAGTATGCAGGTGGCGTAAAACAGGCGCCTATTTGTTACTCTTATTTATAGGGCGCGCACTGACTTCGATTTAATGTTGAAAATTTCCTAGAGGTAAATCATGATGGGGTTTCGTTCGAGTTCTGACCCGCCGACCAACTGGGAAAACACGTGTTCTTCGCTGGAGGTTATCCGACCTGTTATGCGCTACCCTTGGCCCGATTTGATTCATCGTTCAATTTTTTAATTTCCTCTTTCCCAGGCTGTTCGGAGATTTCGTTTTTGTTTTTTCATTTATTTCAAAAATCGTAGACGAAGAGGAATTTTATTCTCGTACCCACTACGAGGTTCTGAGTGAGCAGGAACCGGAGACCCCAGCCAACATTACTCAGTGGCGTTCGTCCGTGAGGTTTGTCGCGTGAAATATTGGAGCAGCATGTTTCTGTCACACGGATGAACTGAAGGGGTGCTTGAAGAATTTCAGGTTCGACGGATGAAATAGCGCGACTGTCACGGAGGATGCTGAACCAAGTGTTTTCAAAAAATTGTCGATTTAGAAAAAAAAACCAAGTTTTTAATCACTGTTGAACTTCGTCTGATCTGGGTAATCAAATTAGAACGAGGGGTCAAGTCAAAGTGACTAGAAATATCACAAAATCCAGCCGAGTCTCATGAAATCCCATCAAGTCTGGTATATAAATTCCTGAAATGTTCCATAAATGCCCATCAAGTTCCACAAAGTCTTATATTAGATCCCATGTAGCCTTAGAAATTAACCCAAAGTCCCATAAAGTTTTATAAATTCGCCTGAATCGTGGTTTTCGAGTTCCTGACTCGACGCCGTAGCCTCCAGCCCGATATAAAATCCAGGAAAGTCTCATGAATCACAATGAGGTGTCATTCAGCTCAATTAAGTCTCATAGAATCCCCTGGAGTCTCATACAGTCTTGTGAAGTCTTATAGAGTCTCATAGATCGCTCTGGAGCTCGTAAATTCCCGTGAAGTGGTTTTGAGATGGGTGAAGTCTCATATATCTTGTGAAGTCTCATGAAGTCTGATTGAAGTTTTACGAAATATAATCTCTCTGATGTTTCACACAGGATCATGAAGTTTGATGCAGTTTTACGGAGTTTAATGAAGTTTTACGAAGGATAGTGAAGTCCGATGAAGTTTTACGATGGATTATGAAGTCTGATGCAGCTTTACGGAGTTGAATGAAGTTTCATAAAGTTTCACAATGAAGATTCAGGAAGTCTCATGAAGTCTGATGAAGTTTTACGAAGGATCATGAAATCT
>JAFFZH010014468.1:15366-33886 GCA_018420115.1 Euura saliciscinereae
GAAGCCTGATGAAGTTTTACGAAGGATCATGAAGTCTCATGAAGTCTCATGAAGTTTTACGAAGGATCATGAAATCTGAAGAAGTTTTACGAAGAATCATGAAATCTGAAGAAGTTTTAAGAAGGATCATGAAGTCTGATGAAGTTTGATGAAGTTTTACGAAGGATCATGAAGTCCGATAAAGGTTTACGAAGAATCATGAAGTCTGATGAAGTTTTACGAAGGATCATGAAGTCTGGAGCAGTTTTACGAAGCATCATGAAGCCTGATAGAGTTTTACGAAGTCGCATAAAGTCTGATGAAGTGTTACGAAGGATCATGAAGTTTAACGAAGTCTGAAATGTATAGATTCTGATTCTTGAACTGATTATAACGTCTCATACTCGACTGATGAACCGCAAAACTATGGAAAACGGTTTGAGGCATATTAAAACGGTGTTTGAGGGAACCCCACGCAACCGAAGCCCGAAGTGTAGTTGAAAATAGGCATGACGCCCCCCGAAGGAAGTATAAATCTCTTTTTCGTTGGTTCGAGTTCGGAAGTCCTTAGGAGCGGAGCAGTCCCAACACCTTATTTCTCCCGAGTTTCAGTAATGCCCGGGTATACCTCTACCTAATTATTTGTTTGCGTTTTGTGGGTTCTTGAAGGCGGTTTGGTATGAGGTAGGCGTTCCTCGCCTTTCCACCTTTTGTTTAATGATTTTTACCCGACTTACGGTGTTCCCGGGAGCATGACGTCCGGTCTGGACCAAGTGAACCGTTTCGAACTATCGGTATTATTGCCTAGTTAGGGGCGAGTATCCTTTGGCTCGAGGAGGTGTACTCTATACTTAACACCAACACACGCAATGACTCTCGGTCAGTTTCACCCTTTTTTCACCTTTAACACTACAAAAATATATTTATGCCATCTTCACAGACTGGCGCGCGTTATTTGCTTACATCCGGTAATTTTATTCCACGAACTAAAGACAACAAGAAATAAAGATGAAAAACTTAAATTACTGGCACGCTTCTGCTGTTCCTCGTTTCTCCGATAAACTTCCCAAAGTTTGTTTTTCTTGCGGTTTTAAAATGCTTCTTGACCGCAGTCTCTCCGAGGGTGTGAAACACGTGCGGTGACCACGGAGGTGTGGACCATGTGCGTTTCGGCAACTTTCCGAGTTGCACGAGGTTCGTCTAGGACACGGACCCAATACCGACACCCCGGCGCCAGGATATGTTACGCGATACGTCTGGAAGGGCGTCGTTGAACCCTCGCTTCTCGAATGGCCCAAAGTCTTCGGGACGTGGAAGTAATGGCGCGTATAGCAGCGGTACAGAGTGGGATTCCGGATTGCACGGTGGTCCAAATTCCGGGAGCCCTGAATCCTGGCGTACATTTTTTTTTGCTATTTTTTATTCGCTCCATATCCCTTTTCCATCCCCGGGGCCGAATTGTCACGACCTCGTCTATTGAAACGCGGTACAATGATACAGTGTAAAAACTACCCGCCCACCTGGTCCGATTTCGAGCCGATACTTCCGGGTCATGTTAGAGCCATTTAAGTCCGAGACACGTTACAATGTTTGGGACACGACGTAACTCGAAACTCTGCGGTCAGGGTAACCGCACCCGGTTTTTTTCCCTAAGCGGATGGTCTTACCGGTTCGGTCTTCTTTCACAGTTCGAAAACCGTACGCAGGGGTAATAAATAATCTAAATTCGTGTAACGTGTGTTCGCTCCTGACGTGGAAGTTTGAAAGCATATTCACAGTATCTTGACGGTATCTCCCTCGTGAAAAGAACCGTGAAATAATACGCTCGCCTCATTAGCGAAAAGCCTCCGGCTTTTCCTCGACGACTGCGGAGAGGACTCGGGTAAAAAGGGATGAAGCGGGGTGAAGCCGGTTCACTTTTGTCCTCAATGCGCGCACCCTTCCAAGAGTACCTCGTGACCGTGCAGAGTTTCTTCTACGAGTGGAAGGAAAAGCAAGTATAATTTTTTTTCACAGTTCCTTTTCTCTCTTTTCTTTTCAGTCAAAGAAGTGAAATCCTCTGCAACAGCGTCAGAAAACATTACATTTTTACTATTTAACCTTCCAGTTTCCGTCAGGATAGACTTTTTGTCACTGCTGTTTTTCTTCTAATTGAAATGTGACAATATTCAATTAGCCACCGATGAAAGTTAGTGATTTAGACATTCCTTCGCACAATGCGAGTCGGATGCATATAGCTGCTACTTGGGGCAATTGATTACTTCAGATGGTGATTAATTAGTTTTTATTAGCGCTATTCATCGCCTCTGACTTGCTGTTTGTTGAATTTTTTTGTCATGTACGAATGGGTTGAGACTCCCGGACTGCAATTGTTGAAAAAAAAATGTACAGAAGGTAGATGACGCAGATAAGATACTCGTTACCGTGTCTAGGGGTGGCGACCCTTGATCCGTGCATCGCGTGCATCGCGTAGCGAATCAGCAATATCAGTTTTGACAAGGCCCATCGAGAAACACAATGGCAAATTCCATGCCTCCCCGAGAGGGGATACATAATAAACCAACCAACCGATCACGTATCAATGAACCTACCATTCAGAAACCCCAACACCAGTTAATGATTCCATGCTTATACACCCTTCACTCGTACCCCGCCAGGTGCTGGTACACGGCTCATCTTTGCTGCCATGCAGTACACCTTCAGTCCTCCCCAAAGACCAGGTATGCACCGTACCCATTGTTGCCAGCGCAATCACCTCCCATTGTTCACCAGACGTACCGTGAACCGGTGATATGTGGTACTTTTTACATACACGATTTGGAAATGGCTCACTCCAAGTTTGTTTTTTGGATTGCGGATCTCCACTCCTTCAACCCTTCGTTAGTGTCTTTTCAAGTATAAATATCCCATGAACCGGCGGTTCTACGATAAAAATTGTTTGAACCTTTTATGTAGGGAATTTTATGGGCTTGAAAATTGATTCTGGGCATTCTTCACTTAGGACGAGCTGGAAGTGAGATATTTGCAAAAATAACCTAGAAACCGTGTATCGAAGGGTTTTTTGGGCATCGGAATATTCACAAATCTACGTTCGATCTTCAAACCTTCGTTAGTGTCTTTTTGAGTCTGAATATCTTATCAACAGTTGAATCTACGATAAAAATTGTCTGAACTTTTTTTGTAGAGAATTTCATGGGCTTCGAAATTGATGCTGAGCATTTTTAGCCTGAGGCAAGTTAAAGATGAGATATTTGCAAAAATGACCTGGTAACCGTGCATCTAAGGGGCGATTGATCTTCAACCCTTCATGAGTGTCTTTTTGAGTCTGAATATCTTATGAACAGTCGATTCTACGATAAAAATTGTCTGAACCTTTTTTATAGAGAATTTCATGGGCATCCAAATTGATTCTGAGCATTTTTCACTCAGGACAAGCCGGAAGTGAGATATCGACCAAAATAAGCTACAAGCCGTTCATCGAGGGGTTCATGGAAGCATAATCAATTTTCCAAAGTTCAGTCGGTGGAAATAGATCAGAAATACAAAAGTTTCAACTTTTGTGAGAAAATAGACCTTTTTTCTTTGTACACTATAGTGAAAAATAACTTGAGAACGTGTTTTTCCTGGACCCTAGGGTGACAGTAAAGGATTCGAAATTCATTACATCGATGATTAGGTTGATCCGACTTACACGGGACTTAATCAGGGTCTAAACACGACGTTAAACCGCATATAGCCCCCCTCGGGCCTGGGTCACGTGTCGGTTTCGAATTCGTATCAAATTGCTATAATGTAGAAAAGCGAGGGTTCGAAGGAACGGAGAAACTCCTCGTCACCCTCGTATCGGGTGTGACACGGTCGCGTATATCCGTTCAGGAAGGACTCCCTGTCCTATGGCACAACAAAATGGCATAATAAAACCAGCGGCACATCGCGCTCGGATTTATGCTGCGTTTCAGGGACAAGGGGATGAACCGCGCCACGTTCTCCACTGTGTAGTTGAGAAACGGAGGTAGCGCGTTTCCGCGTAACGAAGGCAATTCCATTCTTTCCAGGCGTAAAGGGGGCCAAGATGATAAAGAGGCGGTGGAAAGCTGGAAGCTGGAAGCTTGAAGGTGGGCCGACGGAGTCGACGCTCTAACAACGGCTGCGTCAAGTTTCAGACGCGGAAAAGTGGATCGGTGGAAAAATAACAAAGTGGAAAATGAAGAAACGAGGGAGCGGAGAAAAAATCCCTCACGCAACGGTACACGGCAACGATATTCACCGTATCTTTTCTCCGCTGCAGATGATAAAAAAACTGAAACAACTATACGTTTTTCCCAATTAACGACGAGCCGTATAATTTTCCAGCCAATTTTTTGTTCACCTCACCCCGGCATAAATTGATATTTGCTTTACTGACCGTGTTCGATACTGCAAGGAGCGAACGTCGACGGTAATGGCAAAGGGTTACCTAACAAGCGTGACAAACAAATGCGCATTCGGCGATGCTCGCTGCGTCCGCTAATTGATCGATTGCGCGGTCAAATATTGCGCTTTAATTTCATCCACTACCCTCTCCCTCTCACGATTTATTTTTCACCATTACTCATCATCGAGTGGAGACAAAAATCGATCATTTTCACCTAACCACAGAATCATATCAGCACGGGCTGCAACACAAGAACGGCTCGAAAATCGAGGGTTGCTTCGCTAGGAGGGGGTGAAATCAGGCATGAAACTCGTGCAGATAACCCCGCAGCATACGTTACGCGCGTGTGTGTGGATAGACGCACACTCGGCTGGCACGACGTCGACACGAAAACCTCGATTTGCCTCCAACCCCCAATTAGTGGGAACTTGGTCTGCTCCACGCCACCCCCGGCCCTCGTCCTCCTCCGCAGCCCCTGAGCCCCAACTCCGAGTTCAACTCCAGCTCCAGCTCCAGCTCCAGCTCTACCTCCGGCTCCGGCTTCGCCCACTGCCTCCTGGCTCTCGATTCCGTTCAAAGCCGACGCTAACGAGCACGTGGAAGTCACGTGGAAGACGGCGTCAACGGTGCCGGGAATTTAGCGTTGGCTGGAAAAATCACGTGGAGGTGACAAGTGAAAGCTCGATTTTCGCGTATGGATGTACCGTTGTTATTGATGAAATCGGCCAGACCTAAATGGACGCTGAGTCGACGCTGTCGATATTCATCGAAAATGGTATATCTATGATTACAATTTTTTTTTCTAGATGTTCGTGGAGAATCCCAATGGCAATCGTGTCGAGTCTAGATACCAACATCGATCAAGAATCCAATGAAAGCTGTCAATAATCTAGAGAGAGCGAGAGATTCGATCCAAAACTCTAAAAAAAAAAAAAAAAAACAAATAAAAAGAGAAAAACAGATTAAAAACAAAAAAAAAAAAAAAAAAAAAAACGTCTATTGAGAATCCAAAGGCCGGAGTGAAGTGAGTGAAAAAATGAAACAAGATGTTCATGGATAATCCAATAGAATCAGTAAGAGAACAGATGAGAAAAATTTATAAAGAACTCAGTAGCAATCATTTAAAATAAAAAAAAAATGTGGGAAAATTTGTGAATTTGTCAGAAATTTAGAAAAATTGAACTTAATCTGTACGAAAAATTCATAGAAGATGAAAAATTATCCATTGATCTGGAGGAAAATTGTGAAAAATCCAATGCAGTTCGATTAAAGTCTGAATGGGTAAAAATCACCCAAGATCTTTGGGAATCTATCGAATCTATGAAAATCTGTACGATCAATGTCTCATTTAATCTGTCATACTTAATTTCGTTTTTTTACCTGTGTCACCAACTGTAATTACTTTCGATACATGTAACAGGGTTTTAACTCCGTCGATTCATCAAATAGATAAATAAAATGAATCAATGAAGTGATTCAATTAGCAAGTGGGAAAAGTTTGCCTCCATATATATATACGTTGATGTTTCAGTGATTACTTGAATTAAAGAATAAAGAAAAAATCGACGAATGGACTCCACAAAATTTTAAGAGGACTCCACAAAATTTTACGAGCTTTTTAGACGCTTTGATACGGTGGTTCTTAAAAAGATTCACGAGAATGATTTTTTCTACCTTTCTTATTTTCATACCACGGATCCGCCTCCCAAGTTTTCGTTCGGTTTCTCAAATCCGTCGAGGGTGACGCCCGGCGTCTAACGAATGATAAGTTTGTTCACGGACCGGGTTCGGTATACAGTATGTATAACAGCATCCTCGAGATGGATCCCCCGAAAAGCGAAGCCACACATGTTTTTAATGTCGTCGTTCCGTATATACGTTACAAAAAATCGCTTCGGGGTTATTCTAATTTCATAGATTGCCGCGGTTTCATGCCCACGATCACGAAAAATCTAGCGTGACTAATTTCTCAAAGAAAAAAAAGGTAAGTCAAAAAAAAAAGGTACACGAAAAAAAGACCTTAATAGACGTGCATACGTGGACGCGTCCATTCAAACAGGTTCTAAATTCACCCAATCTCTTTCTCTCTCCTTTTCTATCTCTGCTATGAAACGTGACAATCATATGCCTCGTCAACAAAACCCCGTTTAATCGAACCGCTATGTAGAAACAACAACAAAAAAAACCATAAAAATTCACGAACAAAGCCTCAATCGCGGTTTATAGCGGACAATGAACCATAAATTCACTTTCTTTTTTTTTTTTTGCATCCTAATTGCAGTGGCGATAAATTCGTTCAATGTCTCCATTCGCTGACAATATGGTTCCACACGATGCGGTTGTCACCCGATCATTTACGCTAGGGTCACAATACGGAGATCTAGGGGTAGTAGAGTTTTTAACGAACTGGACGAACTTCTTCAGTTGAGGGAAAACTTCGGTGAAATTTTGAACAAAAATACCGAAAACAAAAATCCTTCCAGCACTTTTCGAATAATGGTGGTATAGACGTTGAGAAAAGTTCCTTTCCATACTTTCATCGCAGGAGGCAGACATTTTTTTTTTTTTTTTTTGACACAGTCCATCGTACCATTGTTTAAAAACTACTGGAAGGATTTTTTTTGTCGGACCTGTAATAGCGATTTTCAAAATTTGGTGAAAAAGCATTTCAACAATACCTAATTCCCAGATTCTCGATTAAGGGGAATATTAGCTTTATTTATCTGCCAGTTCATGCGTCTGTGCGTTATTGAATTGAATCGGTGGCGGGTAGACTGGTAGTCGGGTAACATATGCCGGGGTTTTGGCCCCTTGAGGGTTGCGGGAAAAGTGGCCACCCTCCAATTACCAGCGAGAATATCCTCTACCCTTGGCACAAAGTTCAGGTTCTCCCCGGTACCGAGGATTCGGTGGGGATCGAGATTCGCCTCACCCCCCCTCAGCCCCAGAACTACTTCATTACGCTGACAACCGTGTTGACTTGTATTGTGTCCCAGTGAAGAGTCCCCCCCGAATAATATCTGCGACGAATCGCTTGCACTTTCCACCCTTCGAGCACCATGGGATCGTCCCCTTAACCCGGACGAGAACTCGGTCCTTATTTTGCGAGCCCCGATTCTTTTTTTTTCACGGCGAGTGAAGATCGTCGCGACGATAACCGACGGACACGTGAAGAACACCTGCGATACTTTTGCAGGAGGGGATCTGATATCGAGGGGCGAAACGGGGATCGGTGATTTCGTGACATTGATTTTGTTGCGAGAATTGTACCAACGAGAATAGGCCCTCTTAGCTGCGGAGTGATAAATGCGTGTTCCTCCTGAAGCCTAAGTTTAAAATCAAACAAATTTTAATCTCTTGTATAAACAGAGGAGCGAGGGAGCTGCCTGTTCAGATAATGCCTGCTGCATGTGTGCCAAACGAAACCGGAAGGCCTAACAAACAGTTTTCAACAACCCAGAGTCAAATGGGCGATAATTGACCTTCTTCCGTTTCTCCCAACTTCTAGCGAGTCGAAATATTGTCATTGTGAAGAATAAGTTCTCTCGATGTTTTGACGCATGGATGGAGGCGCAAGGGGCTGGTGCTGGATGAAGGTAAGGCAATGCGAGGTATAACAGCTGATTAATGATGGACGCGGACAATCAGAGCTCGCCTGGAGATACGAGAACAGATCATCAAAGCGGTGTTTAGCATCGCGTATTGCTTAATCATCGCCTCGCTATAAATCAGACTGATCTCCTCGGGCCCAACGACGTTGATATTTTCGGGCCCCATACAAGGGGGTACTATTCCGTCCGAAGGTACACGGGGATCCTTCCGGTGAACGAGAAACCGTCGTGTTTTTGGTTCGCAGTTGAGGAGACCGCCTGTTGCGAAATTCTCTAAACTGTCGATAGGAGTGGAGTTCATTGATGTCGCGAAAAGTGGCTGAAATATCGTTTGTCCAACTCGTCGTACGTGACGGAGCTTCTTCTCACGAGGAACAAGAAAAATACCGAGTCATCGTCCGTCAACAAGAGGAGCTAACGAAGATCGCAGATTCGGTTGGCTCCCGGAGAAGACGAACGATAGAATTAAGATGCTAGCTTAATCGGACGTCTTTACGGTCCGTCCGTCTCCCAAATTATTCTCACGCCTACTGCGTAGATTAATCATCGGCTAGGTACCAATCACGGAATACCATTATGTGCAATCATCCATTTGTGGTAGGGACAGGACTGAAGGCGCCATGATTGCTCGATCCTGAGTTCGATCGGTCAATCGTAAAAGCAGGCACCACGTACGCGTACAGCGATCGGCCGGCTCAAAGAGCTTCCGAATAAACCAACAATTGAGTCGCGCATCGGTACGCCATTAAATGTATCATTACGCTACGCGGTGATCCGTAGATAAGACCAGCAGACGGCGGCCATCTCCCGGGCGTTCTTACAACGAACCGGACGAGCTCCCGTTGGGATCGTCGCTGCCACCGACAAAGACCTCCCTCCGTTACATCGGCATCGTCGTGTCATCCCCGGGTTTCTGGTCCGCGTCTCGTCATCCGCTGGTCCGATGGCTATCTCCCGCTCCGGATCGGGTTATCGCAAATGGCGGATTACCGAATCGTCCCGTTTCCTCGGGAACGTTGCCGGAGACTCGCGAGGCACAATGGCACGGTGGCCCGCTGTCCTCGAGTGCGTAGCGACTTCCTGGGGCGCCGAAGAGCCGGAGATAAGAGGACGGTCGGTTTTCTTTGAGGCTGTGACCGCGGGAGAGCGACGCCGAAGCGGACCCGATACCGTTCGATCGAATCGAGTCATGGTTGGAAGCCATGGTCCAGATGTGGCGACGGTGGTCGGCGTGCGGCGATTTTTTCATAAAATTCTATCGGACCGCGTGCAGCTCCTTGCGCGGTGCGCCTGGAACCCGGGGCTCGAGTTTGATGCCAGTCATTCAATCGTCTTTTAATATCTCTGCGCGCGAGGTGACGTGAAAAGAGAAAATAAGAGAAAGAGGACGAGACGCGGAGGACCCCGACTACCTGCCTGGGAGCGAACAGACCGCGGTCCAACGTAACAGCATCAATAGCCCGAGCCGTTACTCGGCAAATTCCGCAGGATTTCAGAGGCCCGATTCTTTTTTATTTATTTTCTTTCGGACTGGGAATATGTCCTCCCGCACCTACGGGAGCATTTCAATCCCTGGGCTTGAGACAGATCCATGAAAAATGAAAGAATCGTTGACGGCATAACAGTCGAGCTGGCGATAAAGATCGTTAAAACACCGAAAGTGGTCCACCTCGATCTGGGAGAAGGTATACTTCGTACACCTTTCGAAATAACACCCAGAAATGTGTAAAAATCGGCCATTGTGTGTTAAGAAAGAAAAGAATCGCCAAGTTTGTTCTAAGTGACCACACGTTTGGATTTACACTGTGGTTACGTGTATCGACGTGGGTAGAAACAAAAAATCTCGATGATAATGTATTCGGTGGAAGTGATTATGGGCGGTACCCTCGGTAATGACCGGACTACACGATCCGCGGGTTATAGACAGGTATAGTAGATGGTTCGTAGGAAATAGCGTAAGGGTCCATTTCTCCCCATACGATTTTTAACGTACGTTGCCGGTGTCCATTCAGGACTGTGACATTGCCATGGTGTGTGTGTGTAAAAAATCACGTGATCTTTCGCGTGAAACCAACTTCTGTATCATTAGACGAACCTTCTCTGGTTCTTTTTCACCACATCATTTTAACCAATGCAATTACGTGTTCCTCCTCCAGCGGTGCGAGTCCCATTTCTCAGGAAGTTCTCTATGGCCAGTCATAAATGTGTGTTTTTGGAAAATAATTCCTCACGCAACACCAATTTCAAATCCATGCCGTCAAACACGATGTCAGGGAAATGGAACCAGCTCCCAGCCATCCAACTGTGACCGGGACCTTTATTCGCGTACGGTCGCGTCATCAATATCTTCGGATAGATCCAGGATACTCTGCTGTCAGCGCGGGCTGAGGCTGGTAATATTTAGTGGCGGTGGCCCGGGGGCACCCACGATGCGTGTGTGCACGGCTCACGGAACCCCTTTATTCTTGTTCTTGTTCTTGTTCACCGACGTTTCGAACTGACCACCCGACCGTCCGGTGACGTATGGGCTTTGGTAAATAAACTATTAATATTATGGTAATGTCATGCATTCCTATCCATATTGGCTCCTCGCACGGGCAGCGCAAGCTGGCGCCTCAGCCCCTCGAGCAACGCGAGTCCGACCATCGCGATCGCCACCATCACCTAACCCACCACCCTTCAGGTTTAAGATTTACAATCAACAAGAACAAATACGTAAATTAGAACCGCCGGCTAATCGGGATTGTGTGAAGAGTTTGGTATCCACGGATATCGCCGAGTTTCGTACCATTTTCCGAGCAAACAGAGTTGGCAGGTTCTCCGATTACCCAGGTCGAAGAGAGCTCGTCGCCTGTGGGTCGAAGACGCGAGGCAATCAATGGACCATCAGCTTCGTTCGATTTACGGCCTGCAGGAGTTCGCGAGAGGTTTCTTGGGCTAGCCATTCACCATCTCGGTCTATTCTACGAGGATTATTTCAATTTACAAACCCCTCATAGCGTTCCGAGACCGGACCTCTTATTCCGCGTCCATAACTCATCGGCGTACCTGATTTATTCGTAATTTAACAATCTTTGTAAAAGTCTCGCGTAATGATTTAGTGACGATTATAAACGCCGGGCGATGCTTCCTTCGAGCGTTGCGGGAAAAAAAGTAAACCCTCGCGGAGAAAAACTACCCTCGCATTTCACTCCGCACGCCTATTATACGAACGTATCGGTTTCGTTAGTTGAAACGGATAATGGCTACCGTATTTAACGTTTGTGCACACAAGCCTTTGAATACATTACCACACACGGGTTCCTTGTGTGAGGCAATTCGAGAGGAGTCAACAGTTAGTTAGTCAATTCCTTTTCGCAAAGAACGTCGTCAATTTGCGGGGAGACCGTTGGTTTGCACAGTGCCGTACAAAAAACCGCATCGTCGACGTTCGCCTCGTAAAACGTCGGCTAGGATTGCCCGGGCTTTATGTTACGGCCAGAGGCCCCAAGTCGACCCGGTAACGGATCGTTTAAGACCAGAATTGAATCCACCTCAGACCGGAGTCTCCCTTTTTTCTTTCAGGACCCGGCGCCTCACTGGGTGGTGTCAAAGATCGAAATTTCTACACGGTCTTTGCTTTCCGGCTTTGATCATTCCTTCAAAAAAATTCGCAACGCAGTATTTTTATTCGTCACAACGTTTTCCTACACACACATGCACGCATGCGAGGCTATCGTGTGTCAAACCGAACCCTCCAGGCCTCGATGTGTTTTGTTAGCTGTCCCCTTGATGGATGACGTCACGGTCTCGTGCTACCGCCTGCAGGCGCCAACCATCCTCGTTCAGACTGAGACCAGTGTGTTCAACGAACATTGCCAAGTCACAACGATGCGATGTGGCGAAATTTGGAAACCCGACGCAGCAGGCTAACCCACGAAGTCAGATCGAAACCGATGGAAACGGTCAGAATTTCCCGTTTTAGTAGCTAATAGTTTCAAAGTCCGCCAGAGACCGATAAAACCTGATAGGAACGATCGTAAACCGGATAGAAATCTATCACTTTCTATACACTGTTTGACCGTTTCTATCGGTTTCTAGCATCAACAGGAACAGGGAGCGAAGGCGAGTCACATGATGAGAGTGCGGTGCAAAAAGGTGGAAGATAAGCCATTGGTGGACCAGAAGATGACGAGGCTTGGTCCGTCCGAGGGGCAGAGGCAGGAGCAGGGGGGAGAAGGCCGTTAAACTTTTATATCCGAGTTGAATGCGTTTTAATTATCGGACCCAGTCGACCTCCAGTCGCAAGAACTAAGAAGCGAGACCTGGATGCACATGGGTAGAGAAAAAAGGTCCGGGCTTCTGGCGTTTTATTTTTTCGATAAAATTTTTCGGTCCCCGAAGAGCTCCAGGTCTTGTGATTTTTTGACCGGAAAATGACCGAAGGCTCGATCACCCGGGCCGTTCTCTTCGGTAGCGCTTGAATTCTGTACCGGCCCTAAAGAGTATGATTTACTCTTTGGCGCGGACAGAGGCTGAATACGGCGGTGCGACCGCGCTAGGCCAACCTATAATTACCGTGGGTAGTTATTATATTTTCAAGACAGGTAGCAGCCACCGCGGCCGGGAACCACCTACGTGAGTTTCATCGGCTATACCATACCGCAACCTGTCCGATAGTCGGGGTTCCGATTATTATCCGATCTCCGGTGTATTTTACTGCCTCGCTGGACCGAGATCGATCCAGAACTCACCTCGTATTTACTTTTACTGCCAAAGATCTGCGGTAGCGCCTCACCACCAGCGTGAAAACACAGGGGGCGATGCGATAACTCCGAAAACAAACATGGATTCTTCTTGTTCGGAGTTAACTGAGAGACCGAGTCAACAGGAAAGATTGAATTATCCTCGACAAGCTTCACATCTTTACCACCGTTGATACTTAGCACGGAAATCAAACGAAATCATTGTTTGAAATTAGCGGCTACCCAACATCCAAATGGGGAAAACTATCCGGGACACTGCCAGGAATGTCGTTTTGTTCAAATCCCCGCAATTACGTCATCGTGAATTTGATCGTCTTCCGATTGGTCATTTTGGTCAAGTGATTGGTTCGATCCTGAAAGCTGCAGCCAAAGTTTGAGCTTACGTCGCACTGGTGCCATGCAGCCCCATCTTCTCATGCATTCAGGCCAACTTTTGTCACTTTTTGCACACAATACGAAATTATTTTGTCTAAACCGGAATGAATCATGGTCTTTTTTTCGCACTCAGTAATGACTTGATATCGATTTTGCCATTCGATCCGATTCGAGGAGCGAATTGGTTCAGCAACTCAAGGTGTTCGTGTCCCGCTAATTCCGCTGACGAATTGAATTCTGGTCTTGAGGGGTTCCCGTGCGGAAACAGGTGGCGAATTTTTGCGGATGAAAAAAAAGTCCAAGTCGCGCAGCCTGGTACGAGAGAGGCTGGTTCGGTTAGCGTAAAGGAAGGACATGTGCGACCAATAAAATATCGCGATGTTAATCACCGATATACGTGGTTCTTTGCGAGCCATCATGGCCGGATGCCAAGCGTCCGTTTTCTCCTCCGTTCGTATTACTTCACTCCGAGACAGAGACGGGCGAAGGCGACTGCAACAGGGAGAGCGAAGATAGACGGAACCGAGAGACAGGTGAAGATTGCGGCCATCCGATGATCAAACGATGCAGACCGCGCAAAAACCAACACGACCACGACCCACCGAACCTTTCGTCAACCAATCCGGGAGATACGTGCTTAAATTCCGTCCCATCTCGTTTATCGAACCGGAATTCGGGAGATGACCCCAAATTTTGGATTTCCTCACTCACTTCTCTTCCTTATTTACGATTTAACGAAATTCCGTATAAGTTTATCGCGTGTTGATGATAATCAACGGATATTGAATTTATTTGAAGAGCGTAAAATGATAAGTGGGCAGGATTTTGCCACCATGGTCGTAAATTCAGTCGCGAAATTGTTTCGAGCATGTAGAGCTTAAATCGTAAAGCGGCAGCGGAGCTTGCGGCAAAATTAACGATTCGCTTTGATGATGTTTCTGCGTCAGTTCCGGTTAAATACGAAACAATTTTCTGAGTTTAATGTTACCAGAGAGGTAAATGTCAAGCTGCGGTAGCCGAAGGCAATCCTCTCTCAGCAGGTGGCGATACACCCGATGCCTGGGCACACCAGTGATTGAAATAATTACATAGGTCTAAGTCTCGCCGACGCACTTTATGCATTTTTTATCGACTTTCTTTCATCCTTATTATTTTTGCATCGTACAGTCTATTCCATTTCTCACGACCTTATATATTTCGAACCAACGGTGTACAGTTTAATTGAGAAAAGAAAATACCCGCCAGGTTTAATTAGGCTGTCACAAAGCTCGCTCGCTCAAAAATTTCGACCTCTAACAAGAAAACTGCAGAACTATAACTTGACCCAAAAACCTGAACGTCTTTGTCGTACAGAAATTCAGCGGTCCACTTTTTCAAATTTCCTTGCTTCCATCATTCTTCTCTCTGCGCGCCCACTCAGCGAATTTTCAGCATTTGTACGTACTTGGCGAGTCATGTGGGAACAAAATCCGTCAAATATTCGGCAATCCTCCAATTTTCTTCAACTCCATTACTCGTTGACGTTCGTCTCGACTTCTGTACTTGGCGGATCATTTTTTCACTACTCGAAGGTACTTGGCGAGTCTACAAAACTGTAGCCGAATGACAAACTTACAAGTCGTACGGGAGGAAGAGGCGAATAAGACCTACAAAATGACCAAATGCCAAATGTTCGTTGAACTTTATGGTACTTGACGGATGATTTTTCCACTACTTGACCGTCCTCGGCGAGTCTACACAAGTGTAGCCGAGTGTCTAATGTACAAGACGAATGAGGCCTGCAAAATTCACGAATGCTACATTTTCGTTGATCTTGTGGTACTTGGCGGATGATTTTTCTTTTAGGCCGGTAGATCAGATCATGATCGATTACTCGTGCGAAATGTTACGTTTCCATCGAAGATAGACGCTCCAATGGGGGCCGTGAGTTCGTTCAGGCCTTATTACCTAGAAAATGTCTACACGGTATTTGGGATCGTAGACGTCCCTCAAAAACCAGAACGTGAACGACACGGATGGCTTCGTGGAGCCAGCCTCTCCCCAGGCTGTGTGTAGGCGATCCACACATGGCCGTACACATGGTCACGGGATGAACAGGCATGAATGAACCGGCGCTTGTGCTTTTTTGTTGGGCTGAAGAAATGAGGCTATTTATCAATGACCTCCTCCGCAATTCTTCCCCAAGCGCTCATACACACTCAAACTAAGATTGATTCTTTCTACAAGCGTATAAACTTTTTAAAGATACTCACATGTCGTCGCTCCAAAGTCAGACTATTTTCAAAATACCTAAATTGCAATTTTCGACTTTGAAGCCCGATCAACATCTTTCGGAAGTTTTTTTCTTTCTGTTCATGGTAGCATTTCTGATAGCGTCCAATGATTGAATGATTATGAAAGAGAATTTTGTTTTCTTAGGGAAAATCAACTCTATAGGACGACGATGTGTATTTCATATAAAATATAATTGACGTTGTTGAAGAAATTGGAGAAAAAGAAGAAGAAGAAGAAGGCGAAGCCGAAGAATACAGAGCGGGGACTGTTGATCTGTTTCGTTAACTCGGTTAGTCAAGCGTTGATCCGTGCTGCTTGTTTCGACGCTTTTCTGACAGTGGTAATTAATTATTCGATCCAACTTATTTATTTTTTCACCTCTTACCATCCGAGTCATTTATTAGTAATGAATTTTCATTAGTGGAATCGTTCGGTCGCAGCGACGCCAGAGAGACCAACTCGCTTAATCTCTTTGCTCTAATCTCGATCTGATTTATAACGGTTTGGATAGGAAAAATATCTTTTCTCTTACACTGGCATCGCCAACCGAGAGCGGACGCGGTATCGATCTGATAACCGAATGGTCCTACCATCGGGAATTTACCTCAATTCAAGGATTAGGATGATTTTTTGACCTTCGCAAATTTGGATTTCCTCACGTTACACAATCGGCATGGCCACATGCGTCCTTCGGGGAGGAGATTAATCAGCCTGGTTAGAAACTGTAAATGGAATTCCGAATCCGAAGAGGACTCGAGCTTTTAATCCATTCGAGAGATAAAACCGGGAGAGGTTTTGTGCTGATAAAACGTAATACACGTGTATTCAATGTGCCGTAGAAGCGTTTATCTCGACTCTTCAGGTACGGAAACGGCTGGTTTAAACTCTCACATACAAATCAGGGCAGAATCAAGATTTACGACCTCTTCCTCTATCTATGGCGACAAGTTCCTAGTTTCTCCATGTTGGTACTATGTACGAGTGCCAAAGGAATTGAATGCCTTCTTTTACCCTGTTTTTAAGAATCCGGACAAAAACTGGCCTTTTTAACACCTAATGGTGTAGATACAGGTTTTCGTTACTTAGTTGGAAGATTAAAAAGTATGCTGACTAATTGTGTGAGATTGTATCCAACGAAATCTCATTGATTCCTAATGACTTATTGTTCAGGAAAAATTTCCAACGTTCTTAATGCGATCGCTACCATTTTTCGATCGACCATCTGCCACCAAAATCACATTTTTTGCAGTAGCAATTTTTTTACCCCTTTTCAGGTTCTTAAGTCAGCCGGTCTCTCCACTTATTCGTCTCTTGGCTCGTATTGAAAACGCTTCGGAGTTTTTGATGATCTATCGCCTGCTTCCCGCACTTGACTGCAGACAATTATCCACTATTTCAACTCTTTCCTGTTTCCATATCCAGTTTTTTTTATTTCCTCGTGACGGTTGATGTATGTAAACCTGCCTCGATTATTTCCCGAGGAATTTAATTCGCCTTAAAATGCAGTAAAAGCATCCGCTTTGATTTTTATGCCTCCGTTTCCTGTAGCAAATTAAAAGAGTTTCTTCAATCTTTCAGCCACTCGAATATCACGTCCAAGTCACGTCCGGTATTTCCTGTATATGATTACACTTTTGGCAAAATTTTTTGTGCTTCCCAGTACCCACCGACTATAGGTTCAATTTAATTCAGAAAACGATATGCGTTAACTCATTCCTAATAGGTTTCAACCGATACAAACTTGCGCGAGTTAATATCGTCGCGCGATGAATCAATTTGTGTAGAAAATAGATGAGGAGAATTATTTATCACTTATCACTAATCGCCGTCAGTTTAATAACCCATGAATCTCAGCGAGTAACATTTATCAGGTGTAAATGCGGTCTGGCTGTATTATCAATGACATTAATAACCGAGGATAGCTTCGCTCAGCTGATGAAAAGGGATGAAATTAAATTATGTGTGGAGCTACGTAGCCACACGGTAAGAATGTGTCCCACTGAGTCATGACAGATAATAAAGATAAGCCACGATATTCACGGTCAGCAAGATAGGAAAAAAAAAAAGAAAACAATCAACTACAACCCAACGGCTTGAAAGTTTCTCGCGTTAAAATCCAAGTCTTTTTTTCCCCCAACTCTTGTATCCGTCGGCGAAAGATTTTTATCTAATGGACGACTGAAGTAATGGTTGCGTAGCGAGTATTCTGAACAAGAGAAAACAAGTAGTCATGATATATTCTACCTCCCAAAAGAATTATGCTCCACACCGTATTGTGGGAAAACGATTCAAACACCACTCAGATGATGAAAAATTTGAGAGAAAGAATGACGCGACGACATTCCCATCGCGCAAGGACAAAAACCCTTTTTGATCGTTTGAAACGACCGTCGACCATTACCATAAAGCCAAGATTTTTATGAGAAGTGTGCCTCCCGTCTGAAACACGGGTAGTCCGTGGTTTAACGGTCTCGGTAAACTCGAGAGGGGGGATCCCCGTCGCGCTGGTAGTCGTTATCAAAAATTCCGTCAGATCCGTGGACCGCGCGAGCCTGCGATGCGTCTTGGTCGTTTATGGTCGCCTCCTTGTCCGAACACTCGGAGAGGCCGGAGCGCCGGTATCTTCTCATGGTCTTCCACGGCACTCGACAGGTAGCCGGGTAACCATGTCGCCTCTAATACCCGCCGTCAACGAATCAAGCAACGAATAATCGTAAACTCGTACGGTTTACGTTTACCTTGCCAGAGAGGTCCCACCACCCGGGTCCGGGAGCAGCTAGACGACGTCGTGGGTACGGACTCGCCGGTGATAATGAAAGTCGGCATCGAGTCCTCACTCCTCGGTTCTGACTTGTGGGACACGCGAGGATGGGACTGCCTCAGCGCCAAGCGTCCATCTTTCTTATCTCGGTTGGCGATCTAAAACCTAGTGCACCGAGATGAACTCGGCGATTCCGTGCTCGATCTCCACCTCTCGAGTTTATATCCAACCACCGCAGCCATACGTGACGGGTTGTCGATGGCCGAGCTGTCGTCAGCTGGCGGATCCCTAACGACCTCAAAGAAGAACAATTGACCTAACCTAACCTAACCTAACCTAACCTAACCTAACCTAACGACCT
>JAFFZH010014468.1:43600-55339 GCA_018420115.1 Euura saliciscinereae
TGAACATTGTTTGTGGCATCAAGACATTGTTCTCGACCATTTCTTTTTCAAATGAAATATAAAACGAGGATATTCTAGTCGCCACGAAGCGTGTCTTGGTTCGTGCCTCCTCCTGCATAGGCTATTTTATAATCGACGCCTGAGAAAATTACGTTAGACATAATTTCATCTTCCTAATGGCTCGCTATCACGCACTGCGGTAATGGCGAATAATAATGAAGCCAGTGCATAAACTTGAGCGAATTTCGAACATGTGAGTTTATAAATATAAAGATCGCAATCTCCCCCTCGGTAAGCATCTTCGCTAACAATAAGATACACGGGGAATCGAGCGTCGTGACGCTAGTCTGACAATATTTATTTATACATAACTATAATTCGTTTAATTTTCCTGATGTTTCATGCGTTGTACGATTCCAATTATTCAATTCACACGAGACAATTATCGCGTCTGACCGCGGTGCGTGAAACGCAAAACCTTGCAGCACGCTCTGTGCTTATTTACCATACGCATATATACAGGCCAATTATTATATCGAGTAAACGTAATTAGGGAATTAATTTCTTACACTATCTATCTTCACCTCAAAGAGTAGGTAAAGTTCTTGCACGCGTGCAGCTCACGTCAACGCGATTTACGATTAAAAAGTGGATAATTACACAGTGCTTGATGTCTGTCAGTCATATTTTCATCCTCTATGCTTCATAATCGTAATACCAATTCCGAAAAGTAATTAAATGAAACAGAAGAAGCTGTAACGAAAGTTGATATCCTCGTGGATCGGTACTGCAGGAAAACAACGAGACACTCCATGCAATATTCAACAAAATAAAGAATGCTTCGCTCACGTCTCTTCAACGACGGAGTCACCCTCTCGACGCCCTTCTTCTTCCGGAAGCGATACGCCATACTAATGCCAGCTATGTGCTTGCCTTTGCTCCTGCTTTTGCACAGTATGTGCGCCAAGCAGGCATTGTTCGATATTTTTTATTCAAAGGCCAGCAACGTGGGCGGACACGCGAGACGCTTACCCACACTTACCTGGAATTGTGAGAAAATCGTCTCTTCCTGGGACCGTGTCTCCCACTCCTCGACCCTGTCGCCAAAAAGTACCAAACATACGAAACAAATCGCGGCTCGCTAAGGACATAAGGACGTTAATGCCATTGCCATTCGTCGCAGCCTCTATTTAATCCTCAAAAGATACACAAAGTGGTGTCAAATGGCAGCACCAATCTTCCGAAGCGTGATTCAAGAAGCTGTTTTTGATTTTCTTCTAGTTTGTTCGCCGTTTCGAGATGCGCTCGATGTAGGGCTGGCATATCTGCATCCGAGCTGGTGATGAGGGCCCGAGATCTCGTTTATCACGTGGCTTGTTTCACGTGCGCGTCCTGCGGGATACCGTTGAACAAGGGTGACCACTTCGGGCAGAGAGACGGTCTGGTGTACTGCAGGTAAAAGATCCGAATTTGATTATATCAAATGGCGATGTAGCGTTACAGAGGAGAGCGGTCGCATGACCATATGGCGTTTCTCGTTCACCTTTTGAAACGCTTCTTCCAGACCTCACTACGAGCTTATCTGCTGCACGGCTGACTACAACAGCGCCGGTGGTAGCGTAGACGATATTGGATCACCCGGTGTCTCTCCGGGTCCGGCATACTTCTCGGCTGCTGAACAGAGCCCCATTCCCGGCGGTGGAGTTCAGAAAGGAAGACCTAGAAAAAGGAAACTATCAGATGCCACAGGATCCGAGTTACCCGTCACCATGCGAATCGCGGCTGGGGCACTAGGTGAGTGACTAAAATTAATTCCGAGTGTCGTGTACCGACCATTTTACAGTGCAGTCGAACCCCGCTTATATAAACTTTACCTGTTCAAAGACTTTGCTTGTGGTGGCTATAGGTGGCCGATTTGAGGTTATGTATGCTAATCTGGTGCGCACAGCCTCCACGCAGCTTACCGCGCATGCTCGAACGCTACTCAATTTATATAAGTGAAGCAGCTCGGACTTATAGACCTTATACCAGGTCATTCGGTCGATGAGCCCCATGGTAACGCCTGATTACATGCAACCGAGAAGACATTGATTGTTGATGACCAATCACGCATTCTGCTTTTCATCCAGCAACAATTGATGGCACCTTGGTTGCATATATCAGGCGTCACCGTGGGGCTCATCGACAATATAACCTGTACTTCACGATGATTTTATACACAAGCATTTTTATAGTTATTCGACACACAGGGTGAATTCCTTACGACTGAATGGAATATGGAACGAATTCGTTTCTCGATTCTAGCCAACTTAAGACTGACAAACAAATTATGTAAAAAGTCAATTAAAAATGCGAAAAACGATTCATCCTGATTCAACGTCAATCCTAGAACCCCGTCGTTATTTGCAGCACGTTGATCATCGGTCATTCGCGCCATGTATGGAAAAATCTGGAAAAATGAACAGGGTTTCTTGGGGTTGTAAACTAAATAATACAATTTCTTCCGTGTCTTAGAATTTTCGTTAGGCCTGGCAAGAAGCACAGATTTGACTCGAATTGTAATTTTCACAATTGGCATGGTCACAAATCGCACCCCTATAATCAAAGTGTAACATCTAAAAGAAAGGAGTTTTCGTGATTTAGCTTTCAAATGAAAGTAAATGGTACTCCACGAGTTTTTAAGGAAGTTTTGAAGAATCGGTACGAATTGACCCAACGACAAAGTTTTAGGGTTAATCAACCTCGTATTGATGACTAAATTCGATATTTTTCTATCACCTTTCGCACTCTTCGACTACTGTCTCAAGTATATTTCACAAGTGGTTATGTACCCCCATTGGGATCTGAAGATGTATAATATTTGCTTATAACCTGCCGTACTATATATCCATTTCCATTCCTTTGTGAACAGTGCAAATACAGTCCGTTTGTTTTAGAAAGAATGTTTTTTAAAGCGTTTCATTTTGTGTGAAGAGGTGTATAAATACGAGTAATTGGTGCCTCTGGGGTGAAAGAGGGTCGTAAAGTGTAATTGGCCGGGTGGGGAGCCTTTGGATTCTAAAAGTTTGATCCGATCCCTGTAGACGTTCGGTCACGAGGCTGTACACCGAATCGACAGATTGTTAGCGGGTGGGTATTTGCACGGGAGCAAATCTACAACCACTCAAATCTTTTAGCCTGCAAAAGTAAACATTTGCCATTGAGGGAAATTGATCCTGAGGGAGCGACGCACGAAACGTCTGAAAGAGAAAGAAGATAAAAAATCACATTATCAACGCTGTTCAAACACCTGACTCTCAGCAGGACTTTTTACTCCGTTTCTGATAACAAGATCCGCTCGAAGACAGAAAAACCGAATATGAATTCCCGTCAATAACGACGTCGACATGATCTCGGGCTGTCGATGTCACAGACAAACCTTCTGGCACTGAATTGAAGGGTCCGAGTCGATCAGCGCTCTTATCTCATGTCCATAGTGTGCGTGACGCGTGTTAGACTGACGTCTTTCGAATACCAAAAATCGTTTCGATTAATCAACGGCCGCGAGTCGGTTCCCGCGGGACGATTTCTGTCTCCGGTATATCACGTGTCGTTCGGTATATCGAACACGGATCGTGCAATGAAGAGGGACACCGATACCGAATCAAGAATCGTTTAAACCGAGACTAACAATAAGTATAACGACAGGAGAGAATTCGGTATGAAATAGCCGTAAAATTCCATCGTGATCGCGACGAATTTCGCCGGTCGGATTCTCTGGGAAGCGGAACGCGAAATAACTCCGAGGTTCGCCGTCAGGGTTTTATTGGCTCTGTATATAATTGCACCAGTTTTTTGTCCTCGGATCTTCTTCGCGACGTCTCCGCGAGTCCCGTAAGTCGTTTCCGAGGAACGGATACGAGGTTCGAAAATTTTTCGATGATTTTTCGACTTCTGTTCGTCCGCCGAAGTGGGAGAACTCGGAACAGCGCGGATCGAGTGGCAGGGTCAAAATTTCGTGTCCTTTAAATTTGTCGGATTAATTTATCTCGTTTTATAAAAGGGTCAAGATGCCGCCCCGGCGCGGGACCCGTCTCGCGGATGCTGGATCGGCTTCTGCCATCGCATCCCCCGGGACGATGCTCACGATCTCGGGGACCCTGCGCCTTCCCAGGTTGACAGTGACAGATGGGTATCGGCCCGTAGATCCATTGATTGGCCGCTCCTCCGGGAAAAGAATGCTGCACCGACCAATGCGTGACTTCAGCCCTGCACCGACCACAGAATGGCCGCGCGCCAAGCGCCGCGACCACTGAATTCACCTTTTACCTGCATCGATATGTGGCGATAGAAAAATCTTCACGCGACTAAATTTTATTGAGATAACGAACTTCGATTCAAATGACACCTTCGATCATTCGATTTTGAGAGATTTTCAGTGATTCTGAATTACAGATGTTTTCTTCAAGTAACTCAAATTTATTCGTGTAATTTAGCCTAATTGTTCCCAGTTCAATCGATTTGAATCTTTGTTCGTTTCGATAATCAGCGATACTACACCTCAATTCAAGTTAGTATGTGAAAGATTGAATTGATTCTTCGTGATTTCAATTTTATGTTCATTTAAATCAATCAATACAAGTCAACCTAATTTTTTTTATTTCAAAATCATTCCTGACGTTTTAACTTGATTCGCCTTGATTCGTTGGATTGAATCTTTTTTTCTGGTCATTCAAGTCAATCAATTCAGTTCAACTTGATTTTTTTTTGTTTCGAAATCATTTTCGACGTTTTAACTTCATTCGTTGAATTGAATCTTTTTTTCTGTCCATTCAAATCGATAAATTCAATTCAATTCAATTTTTTGTTACCTCGAAATCATTCTGAACTTTTTAACTTTATTTGCCTTGATTCGTTGAATTAAACCTCTTTCTGTTAATTCAAATCAATCAATTCAATTCAACTTGATTTTTTTTAATTTCAAAATCATTCTTGACGTTTTAACTTGATTCGCCTTGATTCGTTAAATTGAATCTTTTTTTCTGGTCATTCAAGTCAATCAATTCAATTCAACTTGATTTTTTATTTCAAAATCATTTTCGACGTTTTAACTTGATTCGTTGAATTGAATCTTTTTTTCTGTCCATTCAAATCAATAAATTCACTTCAATTCAATTTTTTGTTACCTCGAAATCATTCTGAACTTTTTAACTCGATTTTCCTTGATTCGTTGAATTAAACCTTTTTTCCTCTTCATTCAAATCAATCGATTCAATTCAACTTAATTTTTTTCTCCTCCAATTTATTCGTGACGATTCAACTTGATTTGCCTAGATTCGTTTGATAAATCTTTTCTTCCTTATTTTCTGTTCATTCAAATCAACCAATTGAATTCGACATGTTTTTTTTTTGTCATCTCCAATTCATTCTTGACGATTCAATTCGAGTCACCTCGATTCAATCTTTTCTCTTACAATATTACTCGATAATTCACTCGAATTAAAATTGATATTTGAAAATTTGAATTGATATCATTTTATTTTTTTTTTAATCATCTATTGATTCAAAATAATTCACCATCATTTGTTTGAGCACTAATTTTAATCTGAATCAATTCTCATCAATTTGGGTAGCTGAAAATTATTTCACGAACCTAACGAACAATTCAATTCAACTAATGATTCGAACCATTTGACGATAATAACACATTTCCGTACGAAAAAATTATTTTGCTCATCCAATCACTTTTTCGTAAGATTGAATCTCCTTCATTTCTTGTTATTGCGAAAAAAAGTGCAGTAACTATTGGCTGTGTACGTTTATTCTTCGATCAGTACGTAAGATAAAATAAAAGAATTTAGTATTGATGGTTTATACATTTTCATAAAAGGATTGCAATCATTAATTCAAATTTAAGAAACTAACGAAATCGAATGAAAAACAAGATTCTAAAATATGATATTCATAGTTTTCATATAGTTGAAAATTTCAACAGTCTCTAGATGTAAGATTAAACGAATATTTGGTACTTGGGGTCTTAGAAAATAGTAGAAAATAATTCTAAGAAAATGTGAAGTTATGAAAAATTACATGAAATCGTACGGAAATCTTCAGAAATCACCCGTGTTCCGGATTTCAGTGATTTCTCGTTGATTTCCATCGACGTCCTTCTCATCTGTTTCGATCCGATCGAAAACTGCCCGTGGGTTTTTTTTTCTCAAAAGCTCCAAGCATCGTTGAATTTTTTGTGAAGCGCTTTCGTGAGCCGGCGGTACGTTGTTCCGCGGTGTGGTGGTCGCGATAGCCGGTACTGTTTTAGTCTTATTCGAAACTTGTTTTCTCAATTGAATTCAATGGTTATCCACTGTCGTGTTATTTATTAGATTGACTCTTCGAGTTCCTCCGCGGGCTTCCAGCCAGCCTCTCCTTCTGGAATCGAGGCTGGAACTTCGACTCAGTTCCGAGAGCCGTTCAGGCGGTTTCAGGGCAGCCGCTCTCGCGGCTCTTCGTAGCTGGGTGGTCACCCAACGTTGACCACTGCGCATGTAAAACCTCCACACGCAACCGACCTCACCTTCCATACCTCCAGACAAACCGGACTTCTATAATCCTGCAGAAAAGCCGCGATGGTCACACACAGGGCTTTTAAATAAAACCACATTATTCCTTCTTTTGGTCGAAAAAAATTCTGTCCGACGCTTATACTGCGCAGTCCAACGCCTAGGGAAACTAGCTGACGTGAGCCACGAGATCTTCGATTCGTTATTTCGATTGTACGAGCTGAGAATTACGCAATGCTAGTCAAGTAATTGCCTCGATTACCCCGCACTAGGTCCTATTGATGGCTGAACGTAGCTGCATCCTTCCGATTGTTGGAACTAGAATAAAATCTGAACGCTTTGGCCAATTTCCAGTTCATAATCAACGATGACTTTCGAGCCCCTCTGATACTCAGATTTTTATTTATTTTCTTCTAGATGATCGATGATCAATGTATTCTTTGTACACTTTTATCGTGCAGAGCGAACTCGCTTATCCCGGTTATTGTGACCGCGGGTCCAGTCGAAACTACCGATCGTTGATTGATCACGTTGTTGCTGGAAACGTTGAACCGTTTCATCGACGAGATTTAACGTTCTTAAGGCTCGTTCTTTTTCATTAAAAAACGATGCATGATCTTCGAAATCCGGATTGAACAATCGTCAAGATGGGTTTGGGCGAACGCCGCAGAACCGATACTCCCAACTGCAACCGTACCCACTTTACAACCGTCTCCGTAAATGGGTTCACCCCGTTAAAGGACGCACTTCGTCATTCCTCAGGAGCAGCTGTTACTTCCATGTTTTATGGAAAACAAGTTTTTTTCAATACCCCATTCTCTTACTTTTCTTTCTCTATTTTGTGAAACCCATCATTCTCTCTCCCTCTCTTCGTATTTCTTTCCTTCTTGTTCTCTCCAAATTCTTTTTACTCACGTTGGATTTTATTTAAGCAGCACGTGTCTTTGCAATTCCACTTTGCAAGCTACTTTTTGACTTACAAACCGACACCGCGTGACGTTTTCTCGACATCTCCCAGAATTCTTGGTACAAGATGTTATTTTATTTTTTTTTTGTCAACTTTAACTTGTACGTACGTTTGTAAATCGTTTTTCCTATTCAATCATCGATTACATTTTCTCTTCTTATGTGACACCGCGCAGGCTTGAACCTGGTTCACGGAAACGTCACGCTGAGTCATTAATTTGATCTTAAAATCAGATCACGTGCGATCCCATGCCTCATTCGTCAGTGCGAATTGATCCTACCGCCGCGTACTTTGTGAAAAATAACTAATCAACCAACCAGATCAGCTCCGCCCAGACGTGTCTTTTACGTGATATATCTCCGTGTGAGGTCCGGCGTCCTCGACTAGTACGTACCTTCTTTGCCCCGAAGTTACGTGCGCGACACTTGAGTTTCTAGTTTCTCTTCTCAACCTACGCTGTTGAAACTTCCGCCCATTTTTTATTAGGGTAAAAATCTTTATACGATTACAGAATTACTCCACCCCAGCGAGCTCTCGTCGTCGATGGAGTCGCTGACGGCCTACGACGCCTCGGTCGGATCGCCTGGTTCGATTCACCAAAATCAAAGGACAAAACGCATGCGTACGAGCTTCAAACACCATCAGCTGAGAACGATGAAGAGCTACTTCGCCATCAATCAAAACCCCGACGCTAAGGACTTGAAACAATTGGCCCAGAAGACGGGACTGTCGAAGCGCGTTCTTCAGGTGAGTCGACGCATGCGCCCAGCGCCATCTACACTCTCCATCGAATAGAGCTCGGCGTAGATGGCAGCATCGTAGCTTGTCCAAATGATTTGGATATCGCTGAGTAGGTGACGGCTGATAGCGATGAACATTTTTCTCGAACACGAACAAAAGGGCGTCCACTTCGAGCCACCAGATGGGAGCGACGTCTACTGGGATCCAAATATCTGATACTCGTTCTTCTTCTCTCGTTTTTTGTTTTTTAGGTATGGTTCCAAAATGCGAGAGCTAAATATCGCAGGAACATGATGCGTCAGGAAGGTAACGGGGGAGTTGGATGTCCGGGAACCCCGGCGTCCTCGAATCAAGGAGGTCCTCCCAGCGTTGGACCAAGCTCAAGTATTTTGGGGGACAGTAACAGCCTCCCACCGGCTTCCATGGAGGAATTACACGCGCTTCACCATCTCCATTCCGGAGTATCGTCGCAAGTATCATTCTCGGATTTATACTGACGTAGGTTTCAAACGGAGGAGGAGAATTTCGGCCACCTCCCCAACCACATTGGGTAGATTCCCGGTGTGGTGGCCTCACGAGGTATTCAGAAGCTGATGAAAAAAACTGCCTTTTTCTTTTATTCCTCTTTTCATTAATCGTCACGGTTCAAGATTGCTGTCCCGATCAAACCGCGAGTATCGGAATCGATTTCTATTCAGAAAACGGGTACTGAATAAGTGATGCTGGTAGATAATCTTATGAGATTTTATACCAGATAAAAGCCCCACTTTCAATGCCACTTACGCTACGCCACACGCTTTCAATAGATACGTCTGTTACGCGGCATTCGGTACGGGTACGTAGGCAATGCAGTGAGAATGGAAAGAGCCGAGAGTTTTCAAAGGTCTAACTAGTCATTAATTAATTATTGTATACGCAGTATTTTCAACTGATTAATTTCTCACTGTGCGGTAATACCAACTTTTTTTTTAATTTTATTTTATTTCTCGTAAATTAGATAAGAAAAATAATCATAATATATTATATATATAGAATCAAAATCGTTATTTGTAACGATATTGTACTGTATAAAAAAAAACCGTGTATCTATTTTACTTAATTGTATAACACACACACACAAGTGATAACAAAATAGTTCCACGCGCAGTTCCGAATTATGTAACTGTATTATTATATGTATATGAAAAATTATATACTATAGATTATATAAACACGTAATTAAATGTAACACTGTACATGATATTGTAATTTAAAAGGTGGGATAAACGAATCGATGTTAAATTTGTACCAATAATACATATATATACTATATACATATAAATATACATTATATAGTAGTATACACATTAATTAATTGCGATATTTAAGATACATATTTTAGGTAATAGTTCGTACTATCAAAAACGAAAAATAATTATACATATATAATTTGTCTTGCGTTTTAAATAATCTGTGCCAAAAGTTGTAAATCTGTCTATAAGAAACAAATATAGAAGCAAAAAATTACGTAATGTCTGATTGTAAAACATAATTTTTTTCGGAGTTTATTATACCTAACCTTTCATAAAATTATCTGCGACCTCGTCTGCGACTATTCTCAACTATGTAGTGCTTCATAGTGGAAAAGAAAATTACTTTTCGAGAGGAATAATGAATACGTATTTTACCACAATCGAATGGATATAATTTATTGATTCTACAAAATATGTTTGGTAGCTAATAATGACAAATAGATACTTGCTTGGCAAAAAAAAAAAATTGTTGGACTTACTTAAACAATTTCTTGAACATTATCAAGTAAATATTACACATATTTCACCCCGATCAAATAAAATTCACTGGATTCTAGTGAATATTGTCCTACTGAATATCACACCAATAATTTTTCTAATTTTTTTTATCGCAAGTAAACATTTATCAGAATCAATCAATAGACATTTATGTGGCCTGCGCAGAAAGTAACTGTTTATTCGGCAAGGTAACAGTTACTTTCTGCGCGCACCCCATACAATATTTTTTACGGAAAAGGCATCAATAGTCACTTTGACGCCAGTTGAGTTCCGCACGAACTGCGTATAGAGAGGGGGGTAACCTGCGGTATAAAGACTTTATTCCGCAACTTTGACATGCGCACTTCGAACTGCGCATCAAAGTTGCGGAATAAATACTTTATACCGCAACTTCGAACTTAGCGGTATGAAGTGCCACTTGCCGGAACAAAAACAGGCGTCAAAAAGTGTCTTTTTAATGCCTGTGCCGTAAAAATGCTATTTGACTGTAGAAATATATTGTCTTGATGATATTTCAAGAAAAACCGATACATTACATATAACAGACGAAATAACAAAACCCCAAAATCCTCCTCATATATCTCAACCTGACATAAACGTCTGCCCCCCAACCAATATGAATCAGAGACGAAGCAAAACAAGGTTAGGTTAAACTTTGTATGAACAAAAAATGGAATCGAAAAAAAAGGGAAGAAACGAAGATAAATAATAGCGCGGTTAATAGGAAGCGTCAACCGAGACAATAGAACGCGATCAATTAACGCCAGGGTATCTTTAGCATGGGGGGGGGGGGGGGGGGGTGCTTGTGGATTTTATGGTTGTAACTGCTAAACGATGCTCGCGAGAAGAGGTTATAGCACGCGTGCAAATATGACGGGAGTCAAAAGGGGCGTAAAGTAGAGGGTCCTGAACAGAGTGGAAGAAGGAAAGGAAAGGAAAGGAAAGGAAAACCGGCGCTGCTCCTGCATACCGTATATTTTGTTCTCGCTCGTATAAGTTAATTTTCAATCTATATGCGGGCTCGACGTTGGACGTTGGACGTTGGACGATCGTCGCTGGTCGCCAGCTCATTCACTTCGTCCTCGTCCTCGTCCTCGTCCTCGTCCTCGTCCTCGTCCTCAACCTCGGCTTTGGTTTCAGCTCTTCGGTCAGCGACGACGCGCCATCGAAATGAAGAAATTGAGATCCTCGTTAATATTTAATGAGCTCGAGACATTGGGCCCAACGGGCCCACCCTCGCTACTTAAACGGTTTGTACATTCAAATGAACGCAGAAAATATTTTTTGGTGCGTTAACCGCTGACGGAGTGATTGGTGAATTTTTCAGATTCAGTGAATTCTGTGTAGAAGGAATTGAAACAGTTTTTTCACGTGGAATGAAAACATAAACTTCATTGATACATTTATTTCAAAATCGTGGACTTGAAAGTTTACCGTAAATTGTTATTTCTGCTGATTTCACACTTCCTGTTGCTTCTGGATGAAAAGTGGTTCCGATATTTTTTTAAGCTGGTAAAATTCTCTACAAAAAATCTTGATACGGTTTTACACGTATAATTAGCTGTTTTAAAGATATACAGATTATTAGGTACAAGCAAACTATAGACACTTGTGAAAAGAAAAAGTAATTTTCTCAGATATCTCACTTCTGGTTGCTTTTAGGTAAGAAGTGACCAGAACCTATTTTCAAGATCACAAAATT